>CM076581.1:943032721-943280605 GCA_034641835.2 Pinus albicaulis
AAAATTTGTGTTGGTTTTATTTGATAATACACATATTTATAATAAATCATGGGAATACCACACTAGTAAACATGTGGAAAAGTTATATAAATTATTGAGAATAATCATTTTTATGTAAAAATATCCAAATGTGCTTTTGGGAAATAATAATTCGAGTATTTGGTTCATATTGTTTTAAAGGAAGGAGTGAAGTTGGAGCCTCAAAAGATGCAAGCTATTACAAAATGACCTATTCCTAAGAAATTCAAGGTTCTTAGAAGATTTTTTAGACTTACATGATATTATTGATCATTTGTTAAGAATTATGCATGCATTTCAAGTCCACTCACATATCTCTTGAAGAAAATATCATTTATATGGAATGATGAGGCTACTTTGGCATTCTCTCTTTTAATGGATGCTATGTCTTCTACACCAACATCGGTTGCACCTACTTTTGGTAAAACATTCATAGTAGAGTGTGAGGCACTAGGACAAGGAATTTACGTAACATTAACACAATAAGGGACATCATTGGCTTTTAAAAGCAAGGAATTCAAAGAAAATATTTGGTGAAATCTACGTATGAAAAATAAATGGAAGCAATATTACATGCAATAAAAAATGGGGATAGTATATCACCGGGAGGTACTTTAAAGTCAAGATATACCATGATAGCATAAAGTATTTTTTGAAGCTATGGATTTCATTGGAAGATTAACAAAAATGAGGAGAAAAAATGGAAAGTTTTAATTTTGAGATAATCTGCAAAAAGGGTAAGGAAAATTTAGTACATGATGCTCTTTCTAAAATAGAAGAGGCCTCAAATTTATATCCAATTACATTTTCTATTCCTAGGTGGCTAGAAGAAGCTTGCCATAATGGAAAAATGACAATAGTACTAAACAAAAACTAAAATTTATAAAGGATGAGATGAACTCTATGGAGCATTGGGAGTGAAAGAGAGATATACTTTGGTGCAAATGTAGAATATTTTATGCACGCAAGCATATTTGAATAAACAAATATTAAGGGAGTCCCATGTCTCTCTGATGGTAGGACGCAGGGTTCCTTAAAACATCTCAAAGGATCAAAGAATATATTTTTGGAAGGAATGAAGAAAGATATTCAAAATTTTGTAAGAGAAGGTCAGGTTTGCATAATAAATAAAAGAGAGATAGTAAAATCTCTAGGTTTACTTCAACCATTCCACATACATATTCAAAGACTAGAAGATATATCAATAGACTTTATTACAGGGTTACTGAAATATAAAGGTAAGTATTACATTTTTGTGGTCATTTATATAGACAAATTTTGTAGATTTTTTTTGTAGAGCTCAAAGTACATAAACAACAAGCCAAGTGGCAGAAGTGTCCATGAAAGAAATTCATAGTCTTCATGGTTTTCCTAAAGTAATAGCAACAAGAAACTTTTGGAAATAATTATTTAATATGAGTGGAGAAACACTAGTTGCCATGAGTTCTACATATCAAACACAATCAAATGGTCAAACAAAAATAGTTAACAAATGTTTTTAAGGTTATCTACAATGTTACTATTTAGAAAAGCAATATTAAGTACATATGCTTCATAAGTACATATGTTCTACTTCTAAATCATGTCTTGGAAGTGGTTGTTTCGCTGGAAATTATTCACCAGTTGGTTTCATACCAAAGTCTTTTTCTCATTTTCAGCATCCAATACATGAAAAAGATAATGGTTTAAAACAACATAAATATTTGAAATTTTGCAAGAATTGTCTGGCACACTTTGAATATGAATTTTAAAGTCAAGTGCATGATGCTGTATAGGATCAAGTGTCATTTTGAATACCAAATGTTTCACAAGAAACTTCTCAACATGCTACCCTGTAGTAAGGATTAAATGACAACATTGCATCAACTATTTCCATAATAAAAGTGCACCTCGGCCATAAGACTAAACAACTACAAATGTTGTAGATCTAACAAGACCACACAATCAAATGTATTCCACAAGGCCAATACTGTATGAAAAATGAAAAGGATTTTGCAACCAAAAATACCTTAGGCAACTAATTCAATTAGATACACCAAACCATCAACAAAAAGGAAAACCAGCCTACTCAAAAGGCAAGCGTTTATCTCCTTTGACAAAATTTTGAGTTCCGAAACAAGGGCCTTTATTGTCTTGTCAATGCCCCTAGTAATTTGAACGGGGTTTGCACCTGCTGCAACAACCTAAACAAAAAGGTTTCATTTCAAATTATTTTCCACAAATTTAAGATACAACCATTGTCAGTTTTGTATTTCCTATCAAGCTCATAAATTTTGACAAAAGAACCAAAATTTTTTAATACCCGATAGCAATTTTTTCACTCAAAAACTATCTTAGACTCAATAAGCCCAACCCAAAACTAAAAAACGAAACACCAGAAGACCATACAAAAATGAATAGATGATATTAATCCAGTACTATCGACAAAAAGTTACCTTTACACCCTCACTTATTAAACCCTGTGCTGTTGAATTTTAACTTCAACTGCTGCAGCAGAAGGATGGATGCAGCAGCAACATTTTTTTTTGGAGGTTGCTTGCATGCCATCCAGAAATTTAATTCAACATTTAAAATTCCTGCAAGTTTTTTTTGTAGACGGCCGCAGCCATATTTTTGTACAGGATTGTATTTAAACACAACAACCAACATTAACGCAATTCACCAACCAGAAATTAAACAAATAGAAATTTACCCGACAGTTTTGTAAATTCAAAAGGAGGACACGTGGAGCATTAATATTGGATCGCATGAAATTGAAGGGAATCTGAAAACCTGAAAACCGGACCCGAATTTTTTATAAGGCACATTGGATTGAGAATTCGCGTTACAAATTAGGCAGACGTCAACATCCCATTTTGGAACGCGAATTTGGTTTGAAATTCAATCTATTCAAACTTTTGAAGTCCGACGGAAAGGGTTCTTTAATGTTTTGATAGTTTAATTTTATGTATGCTTTAATATATACATATGTTTTAAACATATGTTATATATATCATATGCAAAATGAAAGGTGGGCCATAGAATTTAGTTTTAATTTTATTTTTTTAAAAAGAGGGTTTATTATAATATGTTTTATATGTTATGGCATATAAAAATAAAAAGGACAAAAAATCTTGGTAGTTTTTTTTATAGACAGTACGTAAATTTTTTATTACACAGCAGTGTGTAAAAAGTGAAATACTGAGTGTAACTTTTTAAGTGTGTATGCACAGCAGTGCGAAAGTGAAAAACACAGCAGAGTGTTTTAGAGACAGAGTATGTTTGTTTTGAACAGACAGTGAGTTGGTTTTATGCACTGCGTTTTGTAGCAGTCATAATTTTTTAATCCCTCTCAGTGAGGAAGTAGTGTAATAGTTTTTTTTTGAGTTATTGAAGGGAATAGAATTTTGTTTTCAAAGTATTGAAACTCTGTCTCCTGTCAAAGAAATTTTTATTTTCTCTGTGTTAGAGGAAAGGAGATTTATTCTCCATTCATTGTTCTCGAATTTTTCAATATTCCAACATGTGCAAGAACAACAGATGTTGTGGTTCCATCCCCAGCTAAATCATTTGTCTTTGCCGTAGCTTGCCTTACCAACTTGGCCCCAATATTTTCAACTGGGTCCTCTAATTCAACCAATAAAAAGGCCAAAACCATAGCATTGAGATACATTTCATTACACCGTCAATAACAATAAAATTTGACTCAGCCATAACCCTTTCCTTTTATTGTTGTGAAAATATTTATGCATTACTCTAATGTGGCTAGTCCATAGGCCAAGTAGACCACTAGGTAACAAATATGTTTCCTTTCACCTTTGAGTTTTCAAATTATGCTTACCAAATCTAAGACATTTAAGAGGGGGAACTAATACAACGTTAAAAAGAAAACCAGAGCACACATCTACAAATTACCTCCTTAGCTACTGTCACACCATCATTAACTATTTTCAGAGAACCATGCTTGCTCTCCAAGACAACATTTTGCCCCTCGCCCCAAGGGTGACTCCAACAAGATCAACAAGTTTGTTCACACCGCCTGCAAGACAAATTGACAATGCTTTCAGTAAGTGTGCAATTGAATGCCATACCATATGCCAAAACAACCCTCCATGAAAAATTAAAATAAAACATTAAAATCGAATATAAGTGGACAAGGAAATATCCACCGCAGTGAAGTTTCACGTGCAGGTGACCTTCCTTTAAACATAATTTTTTCTCTGACCTGCAATTTTTTTGTCACCGAGCCATCCTTGTTGAAGTAAAACTCCTTTTCCATAGCTCTTGTATTAACTACCTTCTCTCTGTCGCGTAATCTCAGAGTCCCTCTTCTGCTTGAGCGATTAAAGGAAATGGGTGAAAAAACTAAAAGAGAAGACAATTGTCTGCCATAATTATCAAACATTGCACCCAAATTCTTCCCCTTTCCATTGTTACCCAATGAGGTAGATGTGGCAATTTTTGTCATACTACCCAAAGCAGAGGCCATCTTCTCTTATCCTGAATATAGAATTACAATATCTTCATATTAGTATGAACCTTAAAAAACATGACTCCCATTGCTAAAAACCACTTTTAAGTTGTAACAGGCAAACTAAACAACTATCACAACTTTTGGAAACTTCTGGAGCATTAAGAGAGAAACAACCAAAGAGAAATACAACCACAATCCTCATTTTAATGAGACCAGACTATATATTTGCATTAATATAATAGAAAGAAATCACGACTATATTAAGGCTAGCACAAAACAATCTTTAACCAGTGTCTCTCGCGGCCTTCAGGTTGCCATGCTAGAGGTTGCATATTTTTAATTTAAATTCTTGACCTCTCGTGCCCATCTATGAATGTATCCAATGGGATATCTACATCAAATGCTCCTTTATATCCCCAAAAACAAATTCCCTACTACAAGAGCACCAGTATTGATGGATCACCCCACACCATCCCACCCACTAGAAACGGTGAAAAAGGAAACCCGAGAAACCTTCTGAAATATCTCAAGATGACTATAAGGGTGGTTCTTATGAATCAACCAACCATTCAGAACATGCTCATCAATCCAAACCATAAGTATTATGTGACAATATTCAAGCAGGCACTGAATCGGATTTCTGAAGCTATGTTAGAGAAACCCTAAAATCTCACTGAAAATAGGTGAAATGTGGCACCACTTAGAGATTGACATGTGCCAATTGGTACAAGTGGTAGACAATTGGCATGCTCAAACAACGAGGTGATGCAGGAATGACACGAGGGAGAAAATATCAGAAAAGCCCCAAATATGGAGAACTAAAGCTCATCACCAACCCGAGATTGACAAATTTACATGATGTAACCTATGAAATCGTAAATGGAGAAATCATAGTAACAATAAAGTAACCTATGTAATAATAAATTTGGATTCATCCTGGGAGTGGTAATGGGAGAAATCATAGTGAACAACAGGAAACATGCAGAGTTGCTTACAATCAAATAGATGAAAAAACACATACAAAAAACCTAGATAATAATCATGAACAAGCTTAATATTGAATTATGAACCGTAAAGGAACTTACAAAATGTGACATTACGAACCTGGTCAAGTGCACAAGCAAAAATATCCTGGACATGACCCTGGTTGACAAGTTGTATTGCTCATGATGCAAGAGGATTTGTACTTGCACTTCCAAGTCAATCAAAATCCATCATTATCTATACAATAAATACAAGTAATTGATGTAGTATTTTTTACTCTAAGATGCATTCTTATGATAATGTTAGAACATATGTTGAAAATGTCAAAACATACCCGAATAAGCTCCTCTTCATTTCAAGAACAATTTATTGGAGTCGCATGAACTTGGAACAAGCCTCCCACGATCTGAAAGAGTAGCAACTAAGTCAACAGTGACTTTTTTGTTGCTACGCTGGATTGAGGGAGGTTTGCTCCAAGATTAAATCGCTCCAATAAATTATTCTCTACTAAACAAGGCCAACCACGTGAAGGTGGAAGCTCTTATGGCCCCTTCCCCCCCCCCCCTCACATCACTCTCAATTCCTCAATACCCAATCTATATTTCATTTTTTACTTTCATGAGCATAAAAAAAAATATTCAATAACTAATAAAAAACAATTCAACAAAAAGTACGCAAGGAAACATTGCAATTAATGCTTGACATAAAAATAGTATGATAAATGAGTTTTTTATATAACGCAAAAAACGTTCCAAGTATGGTCATTGGTAACGTTTGTCTTATAGTAATACAATATTTTACATTATCGAATTTTCTTTTTCTTCTTCCTATTTTTAAAGCTCCTAATTACATCATCAATATCATCATGCTCTGCTCCTGTTTCGTGCCTTTCGACCCGCACTGCTGACCTAGTTGCGTAGTCACGATGTCTGGTCTCATCTAGTGACGAGGCATCGCCTACAAAAACAGATAATATTAAATTTTAATTGTCAGTTTTTAAATATCATTGAACTAGTTCGGTAATATTAATAAAAAAAATTTCAATGAGATTATTTACCTGGTGCACCAATTGTCGCCGCTGACCTAGTTGCGTAGTCACGATGTCTGGTCTCATCCAGTGACGGGGCATCGCCTACAAAAACAGATAATATTAAATTTTAATTGTCAGTTTTTAAATATCATTGAACTAGTTCGGTAATATTAATAAAAAAAATGCAATGAGATTATTTACCTGGTGCACCAGTTGTCGCCGCTGACCTAGTTGTGTAGTCACGATGTCCGGTCTCATCCAGTGACGGGGCATCGCCTACAAAAACAGATAATATTAAATTTTAATTGTCAGTTTTTAAATATCATTGAACTAGTTCGGTAATATTAATAAAAAAAATTGGAATGAGATTATTTACCTGGTGCACCAGTTGTCGCCGTTGGGACTGTTGCCCTGTCTTCCTCTCTGGTGGTAAGATCCTCAAGGGAAACATTCTCTGTCATTTAAAAAAAAAAAGTTATAAGGACAACCATCAAGGTATAATTAGAAAAAAATATAAGTGGAAATTAATTACCGTCACGGCCCTCACTGATAGTAGCATTGTCGGCCTGGTCCCCACTACAATGATCAGGTTGCACATGAGGATCATCTACATCTGGCTCTAAAACTGGGTTATTTGCCTCGTCGGTAGTGCTGCTCCCCTGATTTAAAAAAAGTTGTTAGACATTAAATTTATGGATGAAAACAAACATATTGAAAGGTTAATGTTTTACCTTATCAGGCATTCTGGATCTTGGGACTTGCCCCAAGCTTATGCGACGTTCAACTACGGCTTGATAGCCGAAATGGAAAGCGATAATTTTATCTTCCTCTGTTGTTTCTGTTCCGAAGTCATCACCCTACATTACATATGTCTGTGTATTTTTAATCATATTTGATAGGATTACAAAAACGTTGGAAGGCGATACAATTAATTATAAGATGTTTAGCTATTTAATTAAGAATTTCAAGTGTGCCTACTAAGTAGTCGCTTCTCGGCTTCAGTTTTGTGATGCACTTTTTTTCATCTAGCTTTGGTTGCTCTTGAGGTGTCGTGTAACCTAGCATCAAAATATTTAAGTTTATTATGACGTAGCACACTTTTATTTTAGACGTAGAGAAAATTAAAGCTATTGAATTAAAGTTGTAATTTACCTTGCGGGTCCAGTTGGCATTTTTCCTTCTTTCTTTGCCCTTTTCTCTTTTCCGTAATGGATGAGTGCTCTCCACTCACTCTCTGGAACTGTGAGAGGACGCTCGTATCTAGGGTTAAATTGCAATTGCGCTCTATAAGTGTCCCTGGTATATTTCAAATATTTGTCGGCCAATGGAGCCACCACCGGTTTCCGTCAAATGTGTCAATTTCGAAAAGGGCTTCGTATAATCTAGAGTTTTTTCAAAGCTGGAATTAGAATTCCCCCCTTGTATGCAGGTTGGGCCAAAAATTACCAACACATGGGTCTCCAAAAACCTGTAGAACTCATTGTTTCCTACACAGAAAAAAGAAGAAGCGTAGTCACGATGTCTGGTCTCATCCAGTGACGGGGCATCGCCTACAAAAACAAATAATATTAAATTTTAATTGTCAGTTTTTAAATATCATTGAACTAGTTCGATAATATTAATAAAAAAATTGCAATGAGATTATTTACCTGGTGCACTAGTTGTCGCCGTTGGGACTGTTTCCCTGTCTTCCTCTCTGGTGGTAAGATCATCAAGGGAAACATTCTCTGTCATTTAAACAAAAAACGTTATAAGGACAACCATCAAGGTATAATTAGAAAAAATTATAAGTGGACATTAATTACCGTCACGACCCTCACTAATAGTAGCATTGTCGGCCTGGTCCCCACTACAAAGATCAGGTTGCATGTGAGGAACATCTACATATGGCTCTACAACTGGGTTATTTGCCTCATCTGTAGTGTTGCTCCCCTGATTTAAACAAAGTTGTTAGACATTAAATTTATGGACGAAAACAAACATATTGAAAGATTAACGTTTTACCTTATCAGGGATTCTAGATCTTGGGACCTGCCCCAAGCTTCTGCGACGTTCAACTACGGCTTGATAGCTGAAATGGAAAGCAATATTTTTATCTTCCTTTGTAGTTTCTGTTCTGAAGTCATCACCCTACATTACATATGATTGTGTATTTTTAATGTTATTTGATAGGATTACAAAAACGTTGGAAGGCGATACAATTAATTATAAGATGTTTAGCTACTTACAATTCTTGTGGCTAATTTCAAGTAGCCGCCCTGGCCTAGCTTGTGATGGCCCTTTTTTTCAATCCTAGCTTTGGTTGCCTTCGAGGTGTCAGACAACCTATCATCAAAAGATTGAAGTCAGATATGACGTAGCACACTTTTATTTTAGACATAGAGAAAATTAAAGCTATTGAATTAAAGTTGTAATTTACCTTGCGGGTCCAGTTGGCATCTTTCCTTCTTTCTTTTCCCTTTTCTCTTTTTCGTCATGGATGAGTGCTCTCCACTCACTCTCTGGAACTGTGAGAGGATGCTCATATCTAGGGTTAAATTTCAATTGCGTCCTATAGGTATCCCTGGTATATTTCAAATATTTTCCAGCTACCCGAGCCACTGCTGTTCTGTCAAATGTGCCCACCCCAAAAAGGGCTTCTAGATAATCTAAAAGTTCCTTTTTTAGGTTGAAATTCTGGGAATTCCACCTTGTGTGTATGGTTGGGCCAAAAATTACCAATGCATGGCTCTCCAAAAACTTGTAGAACTCATTGTTTCCTACACAGAAAAAAGAAGAAGATATTATCATTAATTTAAAAATAAAAATCATGATAAAATATGTTTTAGATAGAGTACATGAAATAGTTAAAATATTAAAACTTACCTAGGAGTTGTACATGCTTTATAGGGTCACCTTCATCGTTCACCAACAACGTGCCATTAATGGTCCTCGTGGAGCTGACACATGTAGCTCCAGGAAACGCAATAATGTAGTTGGCCATATCAGCCTCATCACTACCAATAGGTTCAGCAGTTGGCTGGGTGTCTGCTTGGGCAAGGTGTGTTTCTTGGTTGGCACCTAAAGGAGTAGAAGGTGTATGAGAGGGTTGCTGGGCATTCTCTTGCCCTTGTGTCCCACTACCACCAACATCGGGTTGAGAACGTGTCAGATAACGCTACATACAAAAGATTTTTTTGTTAGTTTAGTCAATGTAAAAATTAAAAATCAAACTATCACAATTCATCTCATGCAGAACAAAAAAAAAAAAAAAATTGATTTTTTATTATTACTTGATATGTTTCTAGCTGGGTCATAAGTGTAATTATCCTCTCTTCTGTTTCAGGTATTTGAGGCGCGTCTATCAAAGTATCAAATTCCGACCTTGCTTTTCGCGCCTTTTTTCGCAGCAAGAGTAATGGAGATAGGGATGAAGAAAGCTCTTCCTCATAGAGGGAATCATTAGGTGTACCATGGCCAAGTGTCTGCATATTTGAACAAAATTAATATTATTTCAATTATGTAAATAACTAAAATACCTGAAGATAGAGCAATGTTGGCACTTTACATGTTCTTCCGCTGGCCTCTTTCCGCGATCATCCCGTCTCGGGGTTGTTCCTGCACTGCTCTGATCAGTCCGCCACATTGCAATAAAATTATAAATGTAAAAACTTGAAAACAATATCTAACTTGAAAACACAAAATGAAAACTGAAATAATTTCTAATAAGACACCGGAAGATAGAGTTAGAGTTTCAAATATGCCTTGCATTGAATTCAGTCCTGGAAACATGTCATTGCACATTAAGGCACCCAAACAAGAGATAAGTTGACAATGAGACTAAACTGGGTTATTTGTAGTGAAATTTTAAAATCTCAAAAGGTATATTAATTATCGAAACAAATCAGCTTCATAATTAACCTCTTGAAAGATGAAATCAAGAGTCATATTACCATATTAAATATGGATTCATGTTAATGGAATATGATCCAAGTTTGGAGTTACACCTTTATATGACATGATATCAAATATTTGGTGGTTCTAATAACTCCATTATTCTCGCTAAGACCTGCCTCTCTTCTTGTTTAACATTATTTTCCCATTTGACCTATCTTAATAAGTTTTTTTTCTCCTATGTTGTAACTCCATGTAGAGATAATTATTTGGTATCTATTAATTACCTTTGCTCGGGGCTTCTTTAGTGTGCAATGATGCCTAAGGTTCACACAAAATTTGAGCTTCAAGAAATAAATGAGATAGAGGTTTGAGCTTGATGTAGTAAACAATCCTCTTGGAACACCTAGTGGATTTCAACCTCTATATAAATTTTGATACATTAGAGCCACAACATAAAACACATGCAGATTGGGAAGGAGGAAAAACCAAGACCTTATATGAAGAAAAATCTGTATATGACCCTATATTAAAGACTGACTACTGGGCTGACTACTGTTTGGTAGGGAACTTATACTTGAGAAAGAAAAAATCTCCATTTTAGGAGTTGTATCAACTGATCTGGATGACTGTTGTGACAATTATATGTATGAAGTCTCTGAAAAAAAGGAAGAGTAGGTTCCACTTAAGTATTTGATGAGAAAAATTAAATATGAAAATAGAATTCGAACTTTGAAGAGAAAAGTGGAATGAATTGTGATTCTGGACTGCCACCTGAAGTCTTAGAATTCTTTGTTGAGGGCTAGAAAATGAAGACTTGGTAAAGGAGACATAATATTTAAAATAAAAATTCAAATGTTAGAGGATGCATGTAGCATATATGAAAACTAAACATAGGAGGGACAAGAGGCAATTGAAGAAGATTCAAGGCACAAGATCAGAAATCAACATCCTAATGAAAAAGTGATGGAGTTAGGGCTTCAAAATTTTGGTTTTTTATGGATTCATTTGGCACAACCCTATTTGTGTGAGGACACACAATGAAGTCGGGTTTGGGGGATGTAAATCTTATAAAATGTCTCATTTTTTTTATTTAATACCCTCACCACTCCCCTATTTTACCAATTTTGAAGGATATGCCTAGTATTTCCATGCTCTTTTGATGTAATCTAGAGGATTTGAGTACAAGTTGCTTATTGTTCGAAATGTGGTAGGTACATATTTAATTTGGATCAAAATGCCTCATTTATTATAATTTTATAGTTTAAAACTTTTACAAGTCACTTATCTAAGTAGGTGTAGCTCTTATACTCATTTTGGTGTTCCTTAACTAGTCATGGGATTGATGCACATGTTACGGGATTCTTGCACCAGTTACAGAGTTTGTGCACCACAGTCAAGGCACAAGACTATTGGTTATTGGAGATATATAAAGGGGATCATGGCCAACTGGATGATTGAATATTTGTGAATATATCTATGAAATAAGATTGAATGAATGTGTGCACCTACCCCACCCCTGCAGTCAACATAGTAGCTTGAAGAGGAAGTAACTTTTTTCCAAAGAAACCCTCACACAATGGACCAAATATTTTTAGTTAGATAATGGTTGTACCAGATTGATCACTGGAGGGACGTTGTTTCCTATTTTTCTTTATATGTGATTGGCTTCATTTTGGCGAGATTTGTATTGTAATCAAATTTTATAACATGAGTTAAAGCTTAGAGATAGGTTAGTGATGTTATGGTATGGTTGAATTTTTAGTTTGAAGTCTAGTATCATTTTTTCTCAGTTGGGTATGAATCACTAAGCTCATCATGTATTGACATACTGAACTTCATTAATATATAAGCTAAATGCTAGGTTCTTCTCTATTATTGTCATTTTTTATGTGATGATCTATTGTGTTCTATAATCTAATATCACTTTAAGAAGGTGAAAGATGGCTGGCCAAGGCCCAATAAACCAAGCTTGAAATGCCTCCATTAGAATAGTATCATGTGGTTTTTTAATCCCATATCTAGTGTGATTTTCTTATGGTGTGTTTTATCTACATGCAATCTAGTTTAGTTGTCTTTACGCTCTGTATTTTTCTATATATTTCCTTTATACCTTGGTTTTATGTTATTCGACGTTGAGATCTAAAAGGAGAATCACCATAAGTGAATGAAATAGTTTAGTTTCTTTCATATAAACTAGGTTGCACAAATCAAATCTCTAGCACAGTTATATTTTGTATATGGTTACTGGTAAATATAGGTTTAATGTCAGTTTGTTTTTTGGGTATTTCTAATTATCAAAGTTAAAATAGTTGGCTAATCACATATAAACCCATTTTTTTTAGGCATATAATGAGATCATATGATAGGATATGTGATCCAATCATGCATGAGAGTGAGTCAAGGCCTATTGCAGGAGTGGAGACAAAACCAACTGCCCACCTTAGATTACCATAAAACCATTGTTTTGTCGATAGAAGGATATTCCAACAATACGAAACATGTGAGGAATCCAAAGCAACATTACACAACCACATAATAAATTCCCTATTTTGCATATTTTTAACACAAATTACTTGTTTCCAAAGTCCTTTGATGGAT
The DNA here is from genome assembly GCA_034641835.2 of Pinus albicaulis. NCBI lineage: Eukaryota > Viridiplantae > Streptophyta > Pinopsida > Pinales > Pinaceae > Pinus > Pinus albicaulis. Next base: position 943,045,681 of record CM076581.1, read on the forward strand.
ACTTCTCACCAGAAAGTTTTTAAGAGGAGAGCCATATTAAAAGTCACGGTGTCTTTATTCCCCCAACCACCAAGGGCAGTAGGACGATTAATCAAATACATGCTAACCAAATGGATTTTCCTTTATATACTTGTGCCAACCCAAAAAAAATGAAAAATAATGGTTTGTAATCTGTTGATAACACCCTTGATTAACTTGAATATGCACATCGAGTAGATGGGGATGACATGAAGGATGGATTTTATCAAAACAAGTCTACCCCAAGAGATATCCAATTTTTTATCTAGTGTTTGAGTCCCTTCTCAATTTTATAAATGAGCCAACCTCAATCACAGATTTTGTAACCATTTGGTTTCAATATAAAGCCCAGGTATTGAAACCCTCCATCCATATTAACAAGAAATTGCAAATTTTTATAACATTCAGGACATTACAGCTAAAGGATTGGTGTATGCTTACCATTTTGGTGGTCAAACCACTGGGTCCCCTCCTAAACCCCCGAACCTGCTAAACCCTCAAACCAACGAACAGTTGACCGGTTGAACAAACAGTTGAACTCTCAGCACCGTTGCAGAGATAATGAAATATATTAGGTGAGAATCGAACTCTCAATGCCATTGCAGAGATAATGAAATCGATTATGTAAGAATTTTTGTAAAAAGGGCGCGCGGGTAATGAAATGGATTGGTTTGGTGTGATTTTGTAAAAAGAGCACGTGGGTAATGAAATGGATTGGTTTGGTGTGACATCCACTAGATATATGGTACATTCCTTCGATATTAGTATATAAGGATAAGTATTTTCATACAATTCCTCTTGTGTTTTTGACCATATGTGTTTTATCGATATGATTTACAATTGATCCCTCTAGGTTGAGTTGTTAACCCCTTCTTTACTACAAATTCAAGTCATTATTCTTGTCTTATATTATGTTTTGAAGAGTAAAAGACATAATTATGTTATGCTTCTAATTCTATGTAGCTTATACACTGCTAGAAATAATGACAAAATGAAAGAATTAGATCAATTGTTCCTTATTTTAATATTTCTAAGAGTGTTTTGAAGAAATAGGTAAAAAGAAAAGGCAAGGAGTTGTAGTACTTATCTACAAAGGCGTATATCCAGTAGGGTTTGATTCGATTAGAAAAGGCAAGGAGCTGTAGTACTGATTACATGCAGGGTAGATATAGTGATTAATGTAAAATTTTGAAAGGCCTGCCATGATTAATCCGAAACCTTTGTAATTCGTTTGAAATTCCTATTAAAACCATAGTTTATGGTGGTAATGCTCCACCATATAAATAGGTATTAAAACCTTTCAAATGCCAATTTAGGATTGATTTAAAAATGGCATATAATTTTAATTTAGCTTGTACAATAGTAAGGCCATTATTTATTGGTTTGAAATAATAAACAACATGCAACAAACCCACATAATTAGTAAATTATTTAAAGACAATAATTCCTACATATTAAAATATAAAGTTATAACATACCAGCTCATAGTCGAACATAACATCTGTATCAATATTCTTCTTCTGTATCTTCTTGATCTTCATCCAACTGATCGACATCTATATCAACATCTAATTCAGAAATAGTGTTGAAATGATTGACCATGTCATCATCATCATCAATTATGTCATTTTCAATAATATCCTCATTGACATCATCATCAATAATTGTTGCCTCATCTCCTATGCTCGGTTCATCTTCTAATATATCTTCTTCGTCTGCCAATGCATCTTCCTACTCATCTGCCACTGCATCATCTTCTTCTTGATTAATATCATCTTCTTCCTCTACAGTATACTCTACTGGCCTTCCTCTTGGATCATATCTAATAGCAAATGACCATTCATTCTCACCTGGAACCTATGAGTAAAAGACTTGTTCGCATTGGCTTGGAAAAACATAGCGATCTTTTTCTGCTTCAAACTATGATGTTTTAACCATTGGAAATCCATTGTCATGTTGAATAAGTGTTCTATCATCATCACGTACATTCATTCGTAGCCTATACCATTTGACGTCGAACAAAACTATTTTGAAGGAATTAAAGTCACACTCAACTATATCATCTAAGAACCCATAATATCTATTTTTAGATTCTCGAGGATGTTTGTCACTCCCGGAGGAAACATTAGTGACCTGGAATACTACTGTTATCCCACTATCAGAAGTTTTCCTATTATCATCCAACTGTTTAACGCGAAATTTACAACCATTGCACCACATAGCCTTGTGGTGTTTCAACTGCAATATGCCAAACATGAAAAAGATGCATTCTCAATTAATAATTAATCATATAATTTACACAGCATGAAAATTATCTGAAAAATCAAACTTTTTGTCACATTATAAATATAGTATAAAATAAGTAATGAATAAAATATGTGAATTAATTTCTTACCTTTCTATCTTTCAAACCATATGCTAAATCGATTTCCCTGTCTGTAACGTTTCCATCTCCACTACGATACTCTTCTCTAATCAATTCAGACAGTATTTGCCATGATAACCTACCATCATTACGTGCTTTACATGTTTCAATCCATTCACTCATCCACTCAAGATTGTTTGCAATGTATAAAAGTAGTGCCTCATAATCTTGAGCACCTGAATAAAAAAATAATAATTCACCAATATTAATAAATATTACTTATAACCATGGTAAATTATATTAATTAATAAACTATGAAAGAATAAGACCTAAATGAATATAATGATCATATACATGATGTAAAAAAATGACACATTATATGTATTATACATAATAAATCTTTTACCTCTCACTTTCTTCATTCTACCTTTTCCCAACAGGTGGTCCACTTCAAATTTTTTGATGGAGTTCACATCCCAAATGCAATCCATCGCCTGCATAGCTAGCGTAGCTAATATAGGAAGATAATGACTAATATACACCATGGATTGATATACCACATATCCCTCCACCATAGAACCCTCAGGTCGTGCTCTTTGTCTAACCAAAGCCTTCAAGGATTTCAGGTGCCTCTCGACCATCCACATTGACCTTTTGTGTACTGGTCCACAAATTTCAATCTCCTTAACTTGGTGTATCAAGTAGCGTTCTTGTGCATTGAAAAATGTTGGAGGTAGATACTTTTGCATTTCACACATTAGCCGAGGAATTTCTCTCTTCCAATACTTTATTTCATCCTGATGGATTTCTTTCAATGACAACCATCTGCAAATCATTACACAAGGTTATTTCAATGAAACATAATATATATTTCATTACAAGTAAATTAATACATCATTTCATTAAGTACGAAAAGAAATTGTAGCAATTAGATTTTGCGTATAAATCAAAACTACTTACCTCATGTATTTACTAAGACCATATATAACTTGTTTGACATTGTTGTCGAAGTCGTTTGGGAGAGATACAAGTAGAACATACTATAACAATAAAAAATGAATCGTTATTGGTTTCCAAATTAAACAGAAAAAAGGAAAATTTAAAATACGTATTCAAGCAATAACATACAAAAACGTATACCAAAAAAATTACCTTAACAAAGGTATGCCAATCATGTGTTTTCACCCCACTGAAGTCACCTTTCTTCGTTAAGATATTATTTATGTTTAAAGCAAAACCTGTTGGAAATTTAATTCTTCTAACGACCTCTTTTACATCATTTCTTTGTTGTTCTGTTAATAACCATGGAATATTATTATAATTTTGACCTCCATTATTATTTGATCTGTCGATCAAAATTTTCATTGCATGATTCGATTTCTCAATGTCAGCACAAATTTTGTCAACTTTATCTCTATCATGTGCACCATCTATGGTTCGCCATAACGTTTCTATCACATTCTTCCCGACATGCATTGTATCAAATAAATGAGCTATTTTTAGGTCCTCATAGTAGGGAAACCTCGCGAATTGAGAAGGATAACATTTCATTCCAGGTGGAAGTACAATATTAGTACCTTCACCGCGACGATGACCTTGATATCAAAGAATAAAATAAATCAAAAAAAATATTAATTATAAAATACAGTAAAATAAATTCATTATTTAAAACAAAAAATCCAAACATTACATAAACAAATAATATATATATATATATACATACAAATTACGTACCAGCTACTTGACGATTATTAATTCTATTATATTCCAATGTCCACAACTGAAGTGTCATTCTTCGTGGTTTTAATCCAATTTCTTCTTTATCATTGAAAATATGTTTTTCAGTAGTACGATACTTATGGTTCCTAGAGAGGAAGTGCCTAAACTCATCAAACACCATATTTCTTAAGTCTGGCGAATGATGATACTTCATCTTAGGGCCACAAACTAGACATGCAAATCTACCCTTTGTTTGAAGACCTGCAATAGATGGATCAATAACAATTATACTATGAGATCATTTTTAAAACATGCAATATGGTATATCTAATTTAGATAATTATGTATTATATTAAAGTGCAACGAAATATTACATACCACAAACATGTGTTAGTCCCGGGGCATCATGAATTGTCCATACAAGCATTCCACGACATTGAAATCTCTTCCGCTTGATTGGTTTAGTGATGTCATACATAGTGATGCCATGCCATAACCGTATTAGCTCATCGATAAGAGGCTCAATATATAAATTCATATATTTGACCTGGTACTTACCTAATTGTTCAAAATTACGGTACATAATAATTACTACCATGATATATGTATATATAAGTAAGTATATAAATAAAATATATATTTATGCAAACAACGAGAGAAATGAAAATGTTACATTCAAAAAAATAATGTATCAAATACCTGGAATAATCATAGTCAACATTATGTGCTCCCTCTTTATTGACATCCAAGGAGGAATGTTATTGTTGATAACGAAAATAGGCCACACTGAGTAAGTAGATCTAAGTTCTCCGAATGGATTAACACCATCAGCTGCCAATGAAAGCCTGACATTACGAGGTTCATTTTTAAAATCTACATATTTTTCCTCGATTTCTCTAAATGCAAAACCATCTGCAGGCATTCGAAGAACACCATCTCCACTTCTATTCTTTGCATGGTAATCCATAAACTGTGCTATGCTGTTACACCTGAACATTCGCTGCAAACGTGGAATTATGGGAATATGACGAAGAACCTTTTGAGGCACCTTTTTGGTTAGTTGATCTGTTCGATATCTACTGGTACCACATTTCGGACATTCTATTTTCAACGCATGTTCTCCGTAATATATAATATGATCTTTAGGACATGCATCTATAGTGTTATATTCCATTCCAAAGTGTTTCATAATAGCATGTAGATCTCGATATGTTCGAGGTAAAGTATTTGGCGATGGTAACAAATATTCACCCAACAATCTACAACATAAACAAAAACTAGTTAATGTAAAGATTATTAATCATATATATATATATATATATATATATTGAATTATTATTTTACACATTTATTACAACTAAAAAAAGGGAAAATAATCAACATTTACATATATGTGATCATATATACATATTGCATACCTTAGGAGTTGTGTCATACATCTGTTCAACAAATTATTCATAACCTTTAAGTTCACCAACAACAATGTAGCAGAGAGAATAGTTGCATTTTTGTGTTCAAAAAGTCGTTCACTTGACCTTTCAATCAGATGTACATCATAAATACCGTCACTGCTATCTCCACCATCATCATCTGACTCACCATACAAGTCTTGGAGCATTTGATTTGTCCCATCATTAATGTGAATTGTCTCATTACTGTCATCATGATCTACCTCCACGGGATCATTAAAATTACCTTCATCATTCGCTTCATGTTCTTCACCTTGTACAACATCATTTCCAATACTAATATTTGCTGCAATATTCTCTTGTACTGATGCAACATCATCTAATCTACTACTATTTAGCTGTGGAAGCTGGTTGATCATCTGCAAAAAGTTGGGGGGCAACTGTGCCTTTATGAAAATTACAAACATTAATCAATAAACATTAGTGTGCATATAAAAAATATTTAAATAATATAAAATTTTACGATATAATCAAAATGAAGATAGATAATTAATTACCACGGGACGATAGTCATTCGATCCACCATCAATGTGCCCATATTTCCTACAATGCATTGTTGTTGTTGCTATTAAAACTCTAACATTATTTCTCATACAACATTTTTTGCAAGGGCAATAAACTCTACCATTACCCCTTTCACCCTTTTGAATTTTTTTTCCACCTCTAATGTTTTCTTCCATTGATGCAAATGATCCTATAAAGAAAATAATAATTATATTTGGCAATTATCTCTCTCAATGGTGTAGAAAACCCAAGACTTGTTGAACTCAATGGGAGCTCAATATATAAGCAAAAAGAAAAGAAAAAAGTGGGCTTTTTACAAATTGTGAGCTTTTTACAAAATGTGGGCTTTTTACAAAATTGTGGGCTTTTTACAAATTGTGGGCTTTTTAATAAAATTGTGGGCTTTTTACTCCCAATAAAAAAGTGTATATCAATTTTATATTTAATATTGAATGAATAAATTGAATTATATTTAATATTGAATGAATAAAAGTGTATGAATCAATTTTATATTTTATTTTACTCCCTTCCGATAGCCCATTTTATAATAAATTGAATGAATATTCTAATTCTAGTTTAACACAAAGCTGACAATTTCAATACTCCCTTCGGAAGCCCTTTCTCTTTTTACTGGTTATAACAACAACCAACCCATAATTTCAATTCTTGATGCGGAGCTTACATATATGGTTCAAACCATAACATAACTCATTTACACCTATAACTGCCCTTCTATTAAAGCCCAAATAGATCCCGTATCCAAGGTTTCTCTTTTAATTTACACTCGCATGAACTTACCACTGTATATCAACAAACATTACATGGAACCTCCACGACATTAATTTAAATGCCAGCGCCAACATAAATTAATATTCGGTCCACATTTCAATTATGGGACAATTCACGATCAAAAGTTCGAATCATAACTCAATGGTTGCCTTCTTCAGACTTGCTTTGTACTAAACTAGCTTTCTTGCAATGTTGGATAGCTGGGAGGAATGGCTTGCTCTCTTGCAGGCTTTAGTAGCAATCAATTGATTTAGCCAAATGGATGATTGATGTCGCACCTCCAAATGAATTACTTCGTTCCTCGTCCCGCTACGCGCATCTGGGTTCTAATTACTAAATTGTATCCTCAGGCTTGGCCGGAATAATCTGGTACCAAGCATATTCGAATCAAAAGTTTGAATCATAACCAACTGTCACAAGAGCGACACTTTGCCACCCACCGTCGGAAGAGTGACACATCGCCACCAACCATCGCAAAAGGGACACTTTGCCACCAAATGTCGTAATAGCGATGCATTCTTCTAAACGTTGCAATAGCAACAACTTCCTCCAAACGTCACAATAGCGACACATTGTCTTTGTAACGTCGCAATAACGACATACTTCAGAAATCCATCGCAAGAGCAATGCATTCTTATAAACGTTGCAATAGCGACACATTGTCTCTATAACGTTGCAATAACGACATAATTCATAAATTCGTTGCAAGAGCGACGCTATTTTGCAAATGTCGCAAGACCGACACTTGCCTTTAAGTGTTGTTATTGCGACACTTTCCTCTAAACGTCGGTATAGCGGCGGTTTTGGGCGGGATTTGAAAAAGTTGAAAAATTTTGGGGAAATTTCCGACATTTGGTCAAAAGCGTCGCAACCAAGTGTCAGAATTTCCACCAAATGTACTAGTGTAGGCCTGACCCCCTGCAGCATACCTATCATAAGGAATGGTTCAAATGACCCACGCACAAGACCCGAGTTCCCGACGTCACGTACAGCTTCCACAGATAAGGGTCCTATGCGCCAGACCGCCTCTACAACGATGGCACGATTAAGGGACAGACAATTGGCCATAGCATCAACCCCCCTTAAAGACTTAATAGGACAAGTACGAAAGGTCTTGTGGCTTGGGACCAAGAGCTCCTTAGGAAGCAAGACTGTGTTGGGGGAAGGCGGACAACTGTCGCTAAGCAGTAACCCTAGTGTAACTGATATGCCTAAGTTCTGGGGGACAAGACAGCTAGCCGTTGGAAGTATAACCTCGGGTAAAAAGCAGAAGTTACTGTTGAAAATAGTGAATCCTGAGCCACTGGCCGATCAAGTTACAGGGGGATTTTATCGTTCCTCGGGAAACCCGCCCTGCGTCAAATATCTCCCCCTGTTATCCAACGATCATTCCTTAAAAGGGGGTTAGCCTCACAAAGGTAAGCGGCCTACTTTAAGCATCTTGTAGAAGCAACCCAGCAGCGAACTTTGACGCAATCACAACAACCCTCTCATGACAGGGCAACCCTCTCCGTTAGGAAGTAATCAACCAAAACCTGGATTCATCTTTCGTGCAAGGATGCGAATTACTACTGCTGAACCGTCCACTCTGACGGAACATGAGGTTGAGGAAGTTCTGGAAGATGAGCCTGAACTAGAAGAGGTTCCCCCCCGCAGACCACAAGGAAAAGAAAGGAAAAAGCTCAAAGTTCGAAGACTAACCCTTAGGCAGCAAAGAGGCCCTGAAATTCCCCAAGACGTCCTAGGCCTCTGGCCACCGCACAAGATGCCTAGGAGGGGGCACTGCAGGCTAATCTGATTAATTGGTTACCCCCCTTTGTCCGGCCACAGAGACCATCTACGTAGATACCAAAAAGTTTGGATGGTCTGATCACTTACCTCCAGAGTCCTCTGACCCCCGGCGAAGTCCCCATCATCGGTGATCCCTATGGACGCCTCCATGAAGTCAAGTTTGATGATCATAATTTGGCGGACCAGGACGCCTTCCCCGAATTAATCCCCGAGTTATATTTCGAGATGCTCCATGGAGATGGTGGAACCACGATGGTCTCACAACACTGGGTCTGCGGTCTGGCAGGATTTGGACTATTGAATTTGCTCTGGATGCCCTACTTTGGCTGCTACACCATCACAGATCAGCTGGCACACTAGCTACGGGCCGTCATTCACAATGATAGCTTATGGATTCGTGACAGAATCCTTATTGATGCTGAGTTGATCCACAAAATTACGGGCCTTCCAAAGCAGGGGCCGCACCCGCTGGCAGAAGTTGGAAAGAAGTATGAAGCTGCTACCGCGTCATATGTCTGGAAGACCTATGCGGTCCAGCGCAACCAAAGGGGGTTTGTAATCCAAACCATCAACGATCCTGCTACACAATTTTGCACTCGCTTGCTAGCCTGCAAACTCATACGAAGGTGCCAGGTAGCGACTGTCCCCGCTTATGTCATCCCGCTTGCCAGACAATATGCAAAAGGTGAGTTTTTTTAATTGGGCTTGATACTTATGTGAAGAATTTCTCGCTAATGTCCGCGAGTCTCAAGAGTATGGGACCCCTTTCTTCTATTCATGGCTATTATTTCTCATCGCACTGGTCACCTGGGACAAACCAGAAGAGTCAGTAGTCCCCAAGCTCACTGCTGGGATGTGCGAAGGCGCTTGGTATGCTCACCTATGGGATTCTAAGGATAAAAAAAGTATCAAGGATAATAAGATCTTTTGGGTCCTCTTCCAGAGAAGTGTCTCCACTGCCATAAACTCCCGGCCCCGATTATCCCCTACAATATACGACAAATACAAGCATATCACAACCTTTCAAATCACTATGCATCAAGTCCGGATTTGCAGTCTCGCCAGTCAGACCTGGACAGAGCTAGCATATATGGTTCCGAATGAGGAAATTGATCTACTAATTGCCCTATGGCCCCCCGAGTTGACAAAAGGCCTCTCTGGTACCCCAGTAGTAGTTATAGCCGGGTCCAAAGATAAACCACTACAGCAGTCCGACACAGACCCAAACCCGGCAACCACTACCACTTCTGCTCCTGCCACTAGTACTAAGCGAACGAGGCCATCAACATCAGGTCCCCTGAAAAGGACAAAACAACAAGCTCAGCGCGAGCACTACGATGCGACAGTCACATTAATAGGGGAAGATTTTGAGCAAATCACAGATGCGGTCACTATGGCAACCGGGGATCAGTGGGCACTTATCATGGCTCAGTGGAAGGTTGGGGTTACATCTCTTTAGGAAGACCTCCGCACCCTCAAAATAAACATGTAGCCACATCCGACCCAGGAAAGCCGAGCACCACCTCTGCCAGTCAATAACAGTTTGACACAAGTAGGGACAACAAGTCGACTCTGGAACACCCCTACCAACGCCATAATCAGGATGTAGCTCCTGGAAGGCACCGAAATTTAGCTGGCCCTCGATCGGTTGACCCGCGCAGCCTTGGAGTCTCTCCTTTGCAGTGTCGCCCAAGAAATTAACGATCATGCTCAAGCCACCACCCTATAGCTTGCAGTTGCCCAGTGCACCCTGGCCAAGGAGACTTAGGCAGTAGTCCAGGCCTGGTCACAATAGGCGGAGCTGGAGGCTGCCATCCACCAGCTGTGCATGGAAGTCACCGAGGGAATCACGGCTAAGGACCCGCCTAGAAGTAAAGTGGAAAAACTGGTGGTAGCTCTCAAAGCCTCCCGCTTGGAGGTTTCAGAATTGCAGTATAGGCTGCAGCCTGGCACACCACCAGAAGCCCGTGCCCAACATACTACACTTATCACAGAAGCCACTACGACGATTAAGGGGAAAATGGATCAAGATACCGCTTTGATGGAATTAGCCATACAAATTTGGTCCCGGGTCTAGCGTGACCTCGTTCTTCAACAAATCGATCTGGAATTACGCCAGCATGAGAAGGCTGTGGAAGAAATTAGTGCTACGTTGTCTACTTTGGTACCTGCCCAATGCTTAGCACAATTGAAAACCAACAATGACCTCCAGTATGAGATTGCGAAGCTTCGACAGAAACAACACGCTGTCACAGAACGCCTGAAGCCCTGGACTACTTCGGCCCTCCAGTTAACGCATGACATTCATAACGCCAATAAGCACCTTAATCAGTTATTAGCAAGTGTTACCCCAGCTACTGATGATCCGCCTTCCCAGAAGATGGTCACTCTCGCACAAGAAACTGCATCTCAATTCTAGGCGGTCCTCCCTCCGCTTGCATGTTCTCTGGATACTCTGCAAACACAAGTTGGTGACGCACCGGTGGAGTGACTCAGGACGAGTCACAAGATTGTGTTAGGGGACTGTTAGAATGGGGTCTCCTAACAAACTATAAAATCGGGCCATTTTGGTTATTTTTTTTATATTTAGTATAGCGCAGGGGTTTTGGGGTGGGTCAAAGCCCCAAAAGCATTGTAATAGGGTTAAAGGGTAAACTAGGGGTCCGAAAACCATGGATTGTGGACCATAGGAATGTTAAAGCTAGATTGTTATGAATAGAGAGGCATTTCGGATTGTAAGAGGTAGGATTTGATGAGCTATTGATGCAATCTGTTGTGTAAGTGATCTGTTTGGGTTTTGGGGAACAGACTCCTGCTGATGTGTGCATGGAGATCCTCGTCCAGCTGTGTGCGGACCCTGTTGCTGTGTGCGTAGGTTGGGAAGGGAATTGTAAGGGTGACGAATGAATGAATATGCAGGATTATTAGATCTGAATCTGTGAGTACTATTGAATGGATCGCTGATAATTACTGTGTTGTGCATTTTTTATCTTTGTGCTGCGAAGGTCTGTATATTAAATGATTGAATCTATTCTGCTCTGGTTATATCTTGCTGCGAAAGTCTGTATATTGAAGTAAATCTACATCTATTCTGTTCGGGTTATGTAATGTTGTGTTGATGTTATGAAAAGCATATAATTGTAGATCTAGTGCACGTGGATGCAATTGGATACATAGTTAACCCTGCACAGAGACAAGGCAATCTGAATAGAACGCATCCCTGCTTGCTTTACCCTGCCTTTCTCAGGGTGCGGAAACCTAGTTTCAGCACCCACCCATACTACTTCGGGTGAGACTGTGACCTGCGTAAGCAGGTTACTGCCGAAAGGGTCAATAGTATAGGGGTTTTTTGGTAAACGTTGCACACCGAACTTGGGTCAGGACCTCTCAAGCCAACACTTTATAAATCCATGATCTTTTTCCCTCATCTCTTGCTGCCCTAAATTTTTTCATTTCGTCCCTCCTTTCCTCTTGTTGTCTTAGAGTTAAATCTTCTTCTAGAAAAAATCGAGAACCCATCAAGAGATTCTTCTTGCTTAGAATGATATCTTCGTCACACAAGTTGGGCATTATGACTTTTATGGGCCTGGCTCTCTCACTATTAAGCTTACCTACTCTCCATGCTTGACATATTTGTCCTTTACATTGGAGCTTGTCTTTCAAGAAGTCTCTTGCAAGGTCAAGAGTACATTCATTTTTCCCATAATCTTTCACCCCTTTAATAATTATGTTTGTTGCTCTATACCGCCTTTCCTTGCTTTCTCTATCTTGAATTTTGTCAACTTGAATGTTTGTTTCTTCTTCCCTCTTAGCAAAATTGCTAATAACTTGAGCCCAGGTTTTGGAGTGTTTTTCAAAATCTCCTTTCCTCTCTTCTCTTGATGTCTCTTTATTATTGTCTATTTGGGCAACTACTTTCCCCTTATCTTGGGATGGTTTCACGTTCATCACCTTTGTATTCTCCACTACAAATTTCTTCATGTTTTTCACCTCCTCTTTCATGCGTTTCCATTTTGTTTTCCCTATTCGGATAGCTTCCTGTAGCAATGACACTTGCTCCTTCAGGGCTTTGTTGCTTTTTGCTAAAGCCTGGTTTTCAGCGATTATTATATGGATTGTACAATATCTTTCCAGCTCTTTAGCTTCTACTACTTCCAACCTCTCTTTTACATTTAAAAATTCTTTCACATAAAGATCAGATGACCAAGTGAGAGGTGTGGATGTGGGACTATATAAGGCATAATCATCAATGACTTTTCCTTTTCCTTTGGAATTGTTGCCACATGCATGCAAATAGGAATTGTTTGAATGTTGATGCTTGCGAAGGACCCAAGTACTTTCCCTTTGAGACATTTTTTTCCTTGCCTGCTCCCATTTTAGACGAGCTAGTCTCCATTTTAAAATGCCTCGATACTGTTTGGCATTGACCCAAACCCACTTCCCAGTTTTCGCTGATGAGGAAATTTTCACTTGCCCTATATCATTTGTTTCCACGGGTTCTAAAGTTTATTGTCCCATTATCATGATGATATTAAGGGAAAGAAAAGTCTCTGCCCAAAACTGACCCTCTGTTTTAAGCTTAACCCTTCAATATCTGTTGGTCTGACCACTAAAAACTTGCTGCTTTGCCCTTGTTGCTCTGTCCAGTCACTGTCTTCTATGCTACTCTCTCCACTGTATGCTACTATCATATATAATCTACAGTTTTTGACCTTGCAATGTTTCTGAGATTGTCTGGAAAACATCTACAACTACTCCTGCGTGCCATAAAATTCATAACAAAGGTGAGTTACTGTATTTTACGAGGAAGAGATAGGGTCACAAATAAGGAATTAGACCACCATAGTTTCATTACTAGTGCCATTGATGTTGAACAGGATTGGATAGGAAAAGTAAATGTAGATCTCATTCCAATAAATCAAATCACTTTTCGATATTGGAGTGTAGGTCATTAGAGTGAGATTCAAGGGAAATCAATACTCCATGTGGCCAACCCGATTCGGGGATTTTCTAGGGAAATCAATACTCTATGTGGCCAACCTGATTCGGGGATTATTAGTGAAATAGGTGTAATAAGTTCTACTGAATTATCAATGTGTGTGTTTTACGAGTGCCATATTTTCCTCCATTATCTATATATATTTACATTGAAAGGCATTTTCTCTGCATGCTCGGGGTGAGTATAAATTGTTCACTCCAGCCAATAACAGACATGGATTTTCGTTGTTTTCCTTTCAATAAAAATTTAACACGTGGAATTAAAAAATCTAATTTTCATCCTTTTTCCTATAAAAAATATTGAGAAGTGGAATTAAAAAATCTCACAAAACATTCAGTATGACAACTTCCGCCAATGCATGTGTGGCAGATGCAAACGGTTTTTCGCTAGAGGCCCTCCAAATTGGAAAATTTGGCACAACAAGATTCATAAATGCAATGCTACCTGAAAAATTTACATTGTCAACAACAAGTTTCGACAATTCCAGGCGACCATAAAAGTTACACTGTGAACCAGGCATCGCAGTCCCAACAGAGACTCTCGCGCGACTCACAATACAATCTCACAAAATTTAGGTTGTGAAACAGCCATCGTAATCCCAACAGAGACTCTCGCCCAACTCAAAATACAATCTCACATACAATTCAAATGGCTCACATTTTCAAATCTCTGAGAGACTCAAATTACCTACGACAAACAAACCCCAAATTACCTAAGACAAACAAACCCCAAATTTCTTCAGTAACCAAATTCAAAACAAAGTGGAGTTCACAAAGCCTCTTTAGATTGTGGACACGCAGAATGACATGGGTGTGGCGAGAACTTGACTCTGAGAGCACCATGGGCATGGCGATAACTTGATTCTCAAAGCTCCATTCTTTACAAGTCCTTCGTTGGTGCTATGGCCATAATTCTTGAAATCAGAGACTACCTCCACCCAAACGATTACACTAGCTATTACCCTGTGCTGAGAATTGAAAAACATATGTATCAACCCGCCTGCCTGATATTCTAAGCGGATTGGATATGGCACAATCCTTAGGGATTAAAATCAAAAAGATAAAATTTTCTTCTGGGTTAATCCCATGACCCACACTCTTCATGTTACGCAAGGCAAGGGCAATGGGAATGCCAATATCCATTAGCCTTTTTAAGCATGATCGAATGAAAGAGGCACTAAGAATTTTTCATCTTATAGAAAAAATTATAAACCCTTCCACTTATGCTTCTTTGTTGCATAAGTTGTAACTGGATAGAAGCATTTTCAATTATTTCAGCAGTGTCCTCATCCCAGGATCTTCTAACATCAACAATTCTGTTTTCAAACTGAGGCAGTGCTTTTAAATGCATTTTAGGAGATAGTGGTACAACAAGTCCATGTATAACACATTGAATTACCTCTTGAACTTAAGAATAGGTAGGCTCTGATAGTTTGACCACCATTTATGGCTCCAAATATTTGAAGTAATTCAATAAATCATTATTTTCCTCCACAACTAAATTTTGCATTTGCAGTGTTGTATTTTTCAGTTGGCTCTCTTGCGGTTCATTTGAAAATTGGGGTAACTGAGACAACAAGTCACAAATATAGTCCTGAGGTTCGAGAGATAACTCACCAAGCCCTTCAGGTATGTCCAAGTCGTTAAGGCCTTCCTTCAAAAACAACTTCGATTTTAGATGTATTTTTCTTACCCTGGGCCAATTTTGACTCGTTGTGATTGCCATCATCCAAATCCTATGGATTGTTAATTTCAAAAGTTTCTTCCTTTTGCCTGGCCAAAGAAGAACCTTCAGGCATGTAGAGGCTTTTATGGAGGCAAATATGATACTTTCCATTTTGTAGTGTGTACACATCATCATGGAAGAAACTAGGAGTCTCGAAAGAGGCTCCCATAAAACTTCAATTAAGACATGAAACTGATCTAATAGCAACAATCCAAGCATTCCATATATTGTCCAAAGTATCAACATATACATCTTTATGTATAAGGATCACATCCAATGGCTCTATATCCTGTATCAAGCTCAAAAGAACCAAATCCTCTTTTTTGAAATTTCCCTTGATAAGGCAAAGTGGTTCTTATCACTGCCATCCACTCCTTCCTTGAATCCTCAACTTCCTCCTCCTGCTCTGCCCACACCATGGATCAGACACTTCAGAACCTCCATTTTCTCAGACTTTCTGACAAAAAAAACCAGTCCACAATTTTCTAGGACTCTTACATCCTCCATTTTTACTTCTAAAGTTAAATCCTGCCACACGGGTTAAAAGAGGGAACCTCGGCAACACAAGTGAAGGATACACTAACCCTTCAACATAATATGAAAAACACCACTGAATCACTCAATGATTTTACTGATGGGTTACGCTTCAATTCCATTAATGCAAGTGAACAAGAATTAGCCATAAAATATGTCCATGGTTCCACTTCTGCAAATATTTCCATGTGGGAGTTTTTGTGACCATGACCATGACCATGAACAGTAGTAGTGCTCCCTCATCCCCCCGTCTTCTCAAGTGAAATAAGAAGAGCGCGATATCAGAGGATAAAGTGGTCCATTCTCACATGAACGAGAGAAGAAATTGGAATCATATGAGACGTGTCTTGTGCTTATACTTTCAGCGCATCTTTGGGCATGCCATCAGAAATGATTATAATAAGGATGAAAATTGCTCTATGGGGCGGGACCTACCGGATATATCAACCACAGATCAAGAAGCGTTTATTTTTCCACAAGTCCTCAACCTCTTATTGTCTATCGTTGTCAGAAAGCAATTTTATTATTTCAATTTCACATCACATAAAAATGTAATACTAAATGCTATCAATAAATAATGACCATTCAAAACATGGTGAATTAACCGTTGTCAAAATAGGTTTTTATTATTTCAATTTACGATCACATACAAATTGTAATACTAAAAAGCATAAATAATGACCATTCAAAACAGGGTGACACTAATTTATTGTCCAAACAATTCAAGTTTGGTGAGGATAGACACCATAGTTCCCCAATCCTTGGGTGTTATTTGTATGAAGCCAAACTGCAGTAGGTTTATAAATAATTTTGGTTTTTTTCTTTAAAAAAAAAAAAGAATTTGTCTTGTTTTGTTTTGTTTTTTTTTTTTTTTTAATAAAGAAAATAGGTTAATGATCTAACAACAAGAGGTTTCGGCAAAAATGAAAATTTACAATCTTATAAATTATTAATAATGTAATTTTTGGTATTGAAATTATATCAATAAAAAATTAGGTTGTTAATTTTATGAAAGTTTATGTCCTTATAAATTGTTAATTTTGGGCTTGGAGTATATCCTGAAATTGTTTATTTTTTGCTAAGAGCTAGGAGTGAACATGGTTTTCCTTGAAAAATGATGACGAGTCAACTTGAATTTGTGAATAGCATTAGAGATGACTATCCTTACTATTGGTTTGACAACTAAGTTATGGTAGGTATTCCATATATATATATATATATATATATATATATATATGGATTGAAATTAAAAGTAGGTTATTAATCCTTGAAGAAACTTAGTTAATTTAATTATTAGACATTTTTGGGTTTTGGGTTGAAATTCATGATTTTTTTTATAAAATTGTGGAATTTTATAATTTAAAATGTTTTTTTTTTAACATAAGTGGATTAAGTGCTCTAAAAAATGGTCGGAGCACTTGGAGTGCGCAACTTAAATTTATGATTCCAAGAAAAACTAAATAAAAAATATACTAGAAAAAAAAATCAAAACATTTAATAATTAAAATGAAAAATAAAATTAATAAATAAATAACTTATTTTTCTCTTTTCTTTTTTTTAAAATCAAATGATTTATAACTTCAAATATCAAATTATTTAGAGATTTTAATGTTTAAAACATGATTTAAACATCAACAAGATATGTCCTCATTCCTTTTACTATTTCTCATGTTTGATACTTAAAGGAGTTTCTGGATAGCATTGGCCACACATTGGTGGAGCTAAACCCATAATAGATGACATTGGTATGTTGAAGGAGCTAAAACTATAATAGATGACATTGGTCATTGGAGCAACAGCCGAGGGAAAGAATTGTGGTTACCAATTTCAAAAGTACCTTGGAATGTCTTTTCGAATCAAACAAGAAAATTTTTTCTTTATTGGAGAGATTAACTCAGATCTTTAAACCTATAAAATCCATAAATGGACACTTTCTTTCTAAAATTGAGGTTTTTCATGTGTATTGGGAAACTAGTAAGATAAGTCATAATTGTTGTAGAAAAATTTCTTAAACAACGAAACTACATATTGATTCCCAATGACTGCAAACAACATTTTAGAAAAACAATCTCTTTTTGAGTTGTTAAAGCTCAGATGTCAAATATAAGTGCTTGCTTCCAAATATTGATATACATATCCTTTATTAATACCTACTGTTATTTTCAAATTCAAAATTTGTCAGTTTTCTTTTCGCACAAAAGATCTTTGATTTTTGTTGTAAATATTATGTTTCCATGAAAAAGGAACACCACACATACTTATGATATTGCAAATCTTTTCATTTTATTTACATACGAAAATATATTTCTCTAGAATTTCTTATTGTATTTCAAGAAATCTTGCAAACAACATAAATGACATAAGGAGCTAACCCACAAAACTATTTCTTCAAACTAAAAGTACAAAATAGAATAGTGGGAACCATGATGCTTGGAGATCAATTTAATTGAGTAAGTGCTCCATTTATTACTTGTTAAAGATGATGAAACATTTGTGGATTTCAAGAGAGCCATATCAATTAATATTTCAATAATTTTGAAAAGGACTATTGTATATAAATGGCATATTCATCCAACAACTTTTTTACAAAGATTAATGCTAACTTAATATTTCTTAAAAGGCACACCTCGCTAAGTTTCCTATCCACGTATATTTTCACAAGTACTTTCACAACATTCATTAATGCAACAATTTTGTCTGTAATAATTTGCAACAACTTATTAATAAAAGTAATTTCTCCCAAATGTGACTAATATATTTAGCTGATAGATACCTCATAATATTTAGCTGATAGATACCTCATAATTATCGTGTTCAGAATTTAGTTCATGTCATTTTAAAAAAACCCAAAAATTTTTTAACTCTTATACTATGTACCTTGCTCCTACAAAAATTGCCATTGTTCCTCAAAATTTAGGTTAGTGTAGATTTCTTCTTAAATTTAATATTCTACTACATCCTTTAGAAGATATATAGAAACTCAAATTTATACTATACTTCATTGTCCATATATTTAGCTCTATTATTGTCTTTCAAATTCCCACTCTTCCTATGGACATTCCTTTACAACTCTAGGTACAATTGCAAATTTAATCTCCATATTTTCTATCTCAACACTTAGTTTTCAATTGATTTGCTTTGCAATATCAGTCTCCAAGCTTGAAATTCTATAATTTTGAAAAACAATTGTCCAAATTATGGCTTCAAACCTATGTTGCACGAGTTTCCGGTAAGCGGGTACTTCGGGTACAGGGAACGAGTATCTGGTATGGCTAGAAGCTTTGCACCCAAATTTACAGGAAGTTGGGAGCAACAATAATATAATATATTAAAATTTAATATATATTAAAAATAGAAATAAAATACTTAATTTATTTCCATCCAAACCTTGCCAATTAAATTCAATCTTGCAGATTCCATCTTGCAATGAAATATGTAAAATATTGAACTTTGAAACATTGCCAGAAAAAATCAAAATATTAATCCATCAACAACTTGCGATTGAAATTTCTTTCCAACAAAGAAACATGCAGAACTCCTAAACGGAAAAAAAGGCCATTATTACTCAAGATTAATATGTGATATCATGCAACACTATATTATATTCAATTTTGAAATTCAAGTTTGGAAATTTATTAAATGAAACTTACTAACAGGCTACTCTTTCTCTTTCTGACCATCATTGTAATTTGTTGAATCTTATCATTGAAGCTTCAAGATAGACTTCAAGAAAGTAAACTTATTTGCAATTGAAGTTCAAGATTTGCAACAGAAGCGGCCAAGGAATGACTGGCAATTGTCTATATTTTGTTGAAACATTTTCTACATCCCCACATCTCTATTGCTTTATAGAGCCCATGTAGTCCAACCCCATGACCTATCATGTATCACTTAGAGAATAAAAAAATGGTACCTTCTATGCTCAAAATAGGTACCAAAAAGGTGAAAATCTGCTCAGAATAGGTACCCGAAACGTCAAAATTTGTTGTAGTGAAGCTTCGGAAAAGCTCCAAAGTATCCTTTGAAGCTCTCAGTGATTTTGGAAATTTTCCAACCAGCTCCCAAGCTCCCAGGATCCATAACGCGTTTGGCACCATTAAGAGAATGTTGGAGCCCTTGCAACCAATCTTTGATACTGTCTGGTGGGTTTTTGTGCTCATGTTGAATTCCCTTTGTAATATCTTGTAAGGGGGCATTCATGGGACGTAGCTTATCTTGCAGAAGCTGAGTATTTCGATCCAAATGAATTACATCAGTTGTGAGTTGGTTGAGACGAGCAACAGAAACGCGGAAAGATACAGGAAAACATAATTATGGGATTGGGAAAAACAAATTGGGTTGTTGGTTACACGTGTTGTGCTTTATGGTTGTGAAGCTTGGTTACATGCGTTTTACTCTGTGGTTGTGAAGTTTGGGGAGTATATGTCAAACATTAAGTGGAGGCAATTAGAAATAATTTAAAAGCATTTAATCACTGATAATTTCAAAGTCAAATTAACTGTCTATTATGAAATCCTGCTAGTTGAATCTGGTTTGTTTCTGATGGAGGCTTAAGCTATCTTTATCTTGATAAGTTACTTGAAAAAATCTTGTTTCTGATGGAGGTTTAGGTTTTCTTTAGCTTGGTAAGTTACTTGAAAAAAATTAAAAGCATGGATGGACATCACTAGCCTAAAATAATTATTGCAGAAGAATTAAAAAAAGAAAAAAACTTGAAGGAAACAAAATAACAAATTGTTATCTAAGTGAGACATTAAATGACAGAATTATCGTAACTCTAAAAATGAGATAAAAAATTTGGTGCTTCAAAAAAATTCAAATCTCATGGAGCATGAGATCTTACACTGAGAGTTTCAAGACCTCCGTCCCCAGTAACTCCTCTCGCCTAAATTTGGTTGGTCGTTTGACCTGTGTTCACAACAAGGGGTTTGGCTTGCGGCACCAACCAGTCTTGGACTGGTGAGAGAGCGTGGAATTCTAAACTCTAGTTTTGAGGGAAATACGGAGGGTCGGTTGACCCATAAAGTTTATGTATGAATATATATATATATACCCATGGCGTTATATGTTGCGTCACTAGACTAGTTTCGTCATTGGACTAGTTTGGTAAGACAGGTAAAATGAACCTCTAACTATGTTTATTTCTATTCTAGCCCGTTTGGAAAATCTTTGGAGACTAATTCACGAAATTGCGCTAGCACCCAATAACATTGAATGATATAAGACTTCTAAAATATCAACATTAAGCTTTTTTGAAAAATAACAATCTACCACGTGAGTTTGAAATCAAAAACAAAACAACACATGACATTTTTCTATCAATCCCGGAGGTTTTTCAAAAAGAAATAACACAATGATTTTTTAAATGAATAAATACAAAATGATTCTTATTTAATCTATGTTGCACGAGTAAATTCCGGTATGTTGGTACTTCGGGTACGAGGAATGAGTACCCAGTACGGCTAGAAGCTTTGTCAAAATTTATAGAAACGTCAAGTTGGGAGCAACAATAATATAATATATTAAAATTTAATATATAAAAAAATAAAAATAAAATACTTAATTTATTTCCATCCAAACCTTTCCAATTAAATTCAATCTTGCACATTCCATCTTGCAATGAAATATGTAAAATATTGAACTTTGAAACACTGCCAGAAAAAATCAAAATATTAATCCATCAACAACTTGCCATTGAAATTCCTTTCCAGCAAAGAAACATGCGGAACTCCTAAACCGAAAAAAGGCTATTATTACTTGATTAATATGTGATATCATGCAACACTATATTATATTCAATTTCAAAATTCAAGTTTGGAAATTTATAAAATGAAACTTACTAACACGTTACTCTTTTTCTTTCTGACCATCATTGTAATTTGTTGAATATTATCATTAAAGCTTCAAGATAGACTTCAATAAAGTAGACCTATTTGCAATTGTTGAACTTCAATATTTGCAACAGAAGTTGCCAAGGAATGACTGAAAACTTTCTATATTTTGTTGAAAATTTTGCAACATCCTTACATCTCTGCTTTACAGAGCCTATGCAGTCCAACCCGTTGACCTGTCATGTATCACTTAGAAAATAAACAAATGGTACCTTCTCTACTCAAAATAGGTACTAGAAAGGTGAAAATATCTCAAAATAGGTACTTGAAATGTCAAAATTTGTTGTAGTGAAGCTCCCAAAAATCTCCAAAGTACCCTTTGAAGCTCCTAGCGATTTTGGATAGTTTCCTACCAGCTCCCAAGCTCCCAGGAGCGCGGGAGCGTGGGGTACGTGCTCTTCAATGGCTAGGAGCAGTACTCGTGTTACTATGTATTTAATTTATATTTACACTATTCAATAAATACAATTGAATGATACTCAACATCATTCTTTTCCCACCAATTTTTTTGAGCTTTTATGGTTTCCAAATTTGGTAGTTTGCCTATCCCCGCGGACAATATCTTCAATGACTGGCAATCTCTTATGGTCAACACGTGAATTTTAGGCATAGTTTGTTCATTCCACACAACATTTGATGAACAACTTGCTAGACTCTCTAACATGGGTAAGTCCATCAGCATCAAACTTTCCAACATCGGAAATCCTCTAACACTTCCCGATGTCCCGATCTCCAACTCCTTCAACTTAGTGCAGCCCCGTAGTGACAATGCCATTAAATTTGACAATCTCTCCAATGGAGGAAGCTTCTCGAGTTGAAAACATCTATGCAAATATAACCGCTCCAATTGTAGAAACTCGCAAATACAATTTGGTAGACTTCTACCATGGTAATTTTGAAGCACAAATCTCTGCAAATTCTTCATGCTTTGCATGGCTTGAGGGAGATCCTCCACCACATCATCGTCTTCCACATCAAATGCCAATGTCAAGCTCCTCATCTCCAACCAACTTCCCATTACACCCACATTAATTCCTGACCGTATTCCCTTTACTTCAATTCTTGCCTTTACATGTACCTCAAGCTCCATCAAATTTGGGCAATTTGTGAGATCCTTCAAATTGCAAACACCACTCTTCACTTCCTCCACCACCATTATACTCTTTTATGATATACACAATAACAAGCTATTCAATGATGTAAGTTGAGAGATCTCACAGGGAATCTCTGTTAGGCTAAGGTAGCCATTTAACTTTAAAGTCTTGAGGTTTTCAAGTGATTGTATATTTCAAGGAAACGTTTCTAACTTTCTACAACTATAAAGATCCAAAAACTGAAGCTAAGAAAGATTTCATATGTCTTTAGGTAAATCCTTGATTAAGGTGTTCCACAAATTGAGAAACTCAAGTTGTCTAAGATGCCACAGTGATCTGGGCAACGATTCTAGTTACGTGTTAGATAGATCCAAAATTCTCAGAGAGGTGAGATTGACTAAAAATCCATTTGGAACCTCTCTTAAAATTTCATTATATCTCAACATCAAAGTGAGGAGGTTGGGACAGCTGCAATCTATTGGAAAACCATAAATATTATTATGCCCAATTACTATTCTTTTGAAATTGCCAATCTCTTTCTTATCGGGAAACTCTTTGAGGTTTTTACCTATCCCAAGGAAACATTACTCTTCCTTCTGACCAATATAGACTGCTAGGTCATGGAAAACATCGTGAACCTATGTCCTCCTATACCCATTATCATCATCATAAACATTCTGAAACAAGCAACATTCTACTAATAACTCTACATACCTAAGTCCCAAGTCCATTAAATAGCTAGTCCCCATGTCATTGACCAGTCCCTCCCCTATCCACATTTCAACCATTGATTTCACACTAATTATGTGATCTTCGGGAAAGGTAGCACAATATAAAAAGAAAATCTTTAGGATGGAGTCAGGAAAACAATCGTAACTCCATTTTAGCCGTGAATAGAGACCTTAACCAACGCTGTTGTATCCTAGAAAATTAGGATCCATATTTTTCATCCAATTGAGAGCAATATGCCACTCATTTAATCTTGTCTTATCCTTCATGGTTGCCGCTACAACATTTGTGGCCAACGATAGACCGTTACACTCTCCCACAATATGTGTGGAAAAATCCTCTATGTATTTTTTCGGAGCACTGCCTGCTTTGAAAGCTCCTCTGCAGAGCAATTTCCAGCCTTCATCACCGGAAAGTGTTTGCATTTCTATGGAGAATTCATCTTCCCACTCTGCTACCTCTATCGTTGCCCATAGGGATGCCCAATTCTTCATCCAGTTTAAGTTCCCTCCACATGTATTGTTATTTTTAGTATAGCCCCCTTATTGTTATTCTTGTGCCCATGTTGTCCCCATATTATTGTTATTGTGCCCCATAGAAGCCCGCTATTGTTATTTTTGTGCCCTTACATTGTTATTGTTATGTCAGCTAGGATTATATTCGGACCCGTTGGACTCCTATATATAGAAAGGCAGTTTTTTCATTTGTATCATCTAATAATTGTTCATTTATGTAATGTAAAGGATGTTTTCCCCTCGAAGAGCCTAATTATAAGGCGTTGATCTATTGTTTCTTCTATTTTGTGAGTTGGATTCATAACACTGCAAAAACCCTAACTTCCATAGAGAATATCTCTGAAAATATTGCAAACCAAGGTCAGAAATTTTTACAAGAAGTTTATCAAGATTTTGGCTCCACGTGGTAAATATTTCATCTTCTAAAGCATCATAGAAAAAACTTATAGCGAGAAATCCAAGATGACATGTTTGTAGAAGAGAAACCCTAGAATCCCAAGCTTTGATACCAAATGTTATGAAGCCAACTCACAAAATAGAAGAAAAGATAGATCACGACTTAGAAATTAGCCTCTTTGAGGGGGAAACCTTCTTTACATTACATAAAGGAACAATTCTTGGATGATTCAAATGACAAAACCTACTTTTTATATATAGCAATCTAAGGGGTCACAATATAATCAGATCCTACATAACAATAACAACAATGGGCTTCTATGGGGCACAATAATAATAATATGGGGACTACATGGGCACAACAATAAAAATAAGGAGCTACACTAGTATTATAGGGACCTAACATAGAGGCTCACCTTTATTTCCCCTCTGCAGTGAAAGAACCTTGATGCATCTACAATTGGATAGTCAAAAGGCACACTCGCTTGTTCATTCAAAAGAACATGTGTGCTTCTCTCTCGTGCTAACAACTAAAGCCAAGACATATCTTTAAGTAAATGATATTCGGGTCCTATTCCAGATGAGACTCCTACACAAAATGGTGTGAGGCCTAATTGCGACCCCATATTGGGGAGATCCCTGTATGTTGGTAGTATCCAACACCGTCAATAGGTTCTCAGTAATATTTATTTTACTTAATATTTAATTATTTCATTTAATCTGAACAAACATCCTTTTTAAACTAAAATGTTTAATATTCATATACAAATTTGTTGCAACCACATCATATAGCATTATGATACAAGTATTTGAGGGATTTTCAAGATCCAAATATCCAAACATTGTATGAATTCCAAAATTAAGTTTGACATTCTAGAATGTTTTGTCTTTCCAAAAATTATACCACAATCTCCTACTTGTATATATCTTAATATACTGTCCAAATAACGAAACTATTTTTGTAAGACATATCTAAAATTTGGATCAAAGAAAATTGTGCATGCTATGGGCTTCATGGTTATCTCCATTGTTTTTGGCTTGATTTCCTCTTCCACCTGTTCCAATTCTAGGTTGCCAATAGATTTCTAGTCTCTTTCTTCTTATTTTCCAAAATCTTGGGTAGACCTGTTTTACATCCTAGGTTTAAACACCATAGTCAAAGATATTTTCGCAAGGCCAAGAACCATTTGATATAATATTCTACATATAGTTATCTTCAATCTTCTCAATTTTGTTTTTGTGTTGTGTCACTATCTCTAATAACTCTGCAATATGGACAATGTTTGATCTTTATCTAGACTGGAAATCCTATATGAAAGTGGGAAATGGATACCTAATTGTTTATAAGTATCCTCTCCTATCTTCACTATTCTAAATGTAAGTCCTAGTTTCACACAAAAAATAAAATCTAGGGTGGGTATATTTGGTCATGTTCCAACTCTTCTAGTTATCTCTATGAAGGAGAAATAAAGCATTATTAGTTCACACAACGTGAACTACATAATGGAAACAAAGTTCCAAAATATTTCTTGAAATAAAGCTCATACCCAATGCAAGTTCGAATTCATTACATTCACATTCCTCCTTATAACAAATAGAGTAGTTCAATCTTGCACCAAGTTGGAGACAAAGAAAGTCTACATCCTCCCTAAGTCCAATTTGCTAAACACATTAAAAATTCAACCAATTTTGGACCCAAAGTATCCCATCTCCATTCCTCATAATAATTTTAAGACCAATGCGATATTAGTTCTTAACCATGATTAAATAGTGCAAGGCATAAATGATCTATTATTATATTTATTTAAATTGTTTTTTTAATTGCATTTTACTCACTTTGAAAAGAAAATGGGAAATAAAACGTTAACATTCTAAATCTAAGAAAACCAAACAAAAAATCCAATGAAAAACTTGAAATCCCTTATGCAAACCCATTATTCGTATATGTTGAAGTGATTTCCCCACCACTTATGCACTGAAGGTTGGAAACCTAATGTGTTTGAGAGATCTTTTTTGTGTTGGAGACTGACTTCAACACTCATCAAAACCATAGATGAAATTGTTTTTACAATTTAGCTATGCAAATAAGGTTATTTAGAATATAACATTGTATAGATAGCGCATGTTCCTTCAAGATTATAATGAGTTAAACTATGAATTAATACACAATTTAAATATTACCATAGAGGATATGTTTACCCCTTTCATAAATTATCACACTGAACAACATCCAAAGAGTAGGAGAGAGCATTTTTAATCAAGTGGCACACTTATAAACCAATTAATAAATGAATCATTAAAATTAGATGGATAGGTGGTACCCATTTTTTTTTTATGATCTTCCACATAAAAACAAATAAATGCCATTATATTTTTTGAGAAAAATATAGCAAAGTTTGTGCCAGGGAAGCATGTTAAATATTTTTGGTGCCTCATATTTCATGGGGTGGGTTTAGAGAAGCCACAACATCAAAATAGTGTGAGGCACATAGATCCAAACTTCCTAGTACCTCCATATCTTAGGTGTTTACTAGTGACCTCTATAATTTTCTTTTTCTATTATACATTACACCATTTTTTACCCATATTTAACCTCTTCCTTATGTTATATTCCAAATCTTATCTCATTTTCCTAAGTCAAAACATGTTGGACTTTTATGTGAAAATAATAGGTATTGATAGAAAATTAATAAGATTATGTCACCTATCTAATGGATTGGATATTTTTCCAATTGTAGGTTTTCAAATGGGATACCAAATTTTTATTATTATTAAAAGTATGAGGTATTATTTTTCATCAACAAAAATTTCTATATAATTTCTCATTAACAAAAATGGTTGTACAGTTTCTAATAAACAACAATTGCTGTGAAGTTTTCATCAATGTTACAGTATTCAAGTGGCAGGATCAACAAATAATGACTTTTGTTGCAACCATGTAACTAGAGAAGACAAATATATCTTGTTGCATGATTTCTTATCAATAACAACATTAATGTAAAAAATGCAATTACTTACTTTTATTACTTCTATATAATTACTTAATTTTACTGAAATTGCAATGATGATTGTTTTTCGAGTTCAGTCACAACAAACATTATTTATTGACATGTCATCACTATACATTCAACCACCTAACTTGAATTTAAGGTAATTAATGCAATTCAACCACCTAGCTTGAATGTAAGACCATTAATGGAATGATTTGAGTAGTTTTTTTTTTTTTTTTTTTGGTAAATAAGAAGCTTATATTATATAAGAGAACAAAATTTACAAGCATGGTGGGGTTTCTAGAGCCCAAAGATCTTACCCTAAGGGTCACTGATTATCCTGTATTTTTTACATAGATTATACATAGATTACAAAAAACCTTTTTCTCTGGGCTAAGAGGTCAGATCACACCAGAATTGACAATCATTAATGGACTTTGAGGTGCTTCAAAAGGAAAAAATTTAAGGTTGGTCGAGGCCATGCCGAGATGGCTAGTTCTATGGGGTTGGTTGCCGCAAAACATCAGAAACAAAACCATATAGTCGATAGTACTAGAAAAGTAGAGATCCATAGACTTATACCTCTGAAGGGTTATCTTCCAGCCTTACCTGTGTTTCTGGAGTGCTGATAGCCGGGGCATCCTCGACAGCCTGGTGATTGGTTGAAGCGCCCGTCGGTTCTCGTTTGACGATTGGAGAGGTTTCTCCACTAATATGCGTGGTGGCCATGAAGTGCTTTAGCAGAGCATTATGAGGAGATTTTGGGTAATAAAGCGGCGATGGTGGACATATTAAACATAAACTTTGAATTTGTCACTGAGAGCATCAATTTTTCCTCCATTGTCTTTCAGTTCTCTGAACTCTCCTTAAGAGCTAGGCCCAAAATGGTCTTGAATTGCCAAGATAACTCAATTGTGCGACTGTAGAGATTCTCCCTGGCCCTAGTAAGACCAATTTTAGGTATCCATTTGAATTTTCCATCCACTTCCTTAGTGGTAATGCGTCTTCTCTGATTCCTCACCTATAATTCCAAGGCGTTTATGTTCTCTTGAGCTTCAAGGGAGACCGAAACCTGGTAGCTGAGGGCAGTTCTTCTGGCCGCGGCTTTGGCCCTTATGTAGAGTTTCATGTTGGGATTATCCTCGCGCCCATTGTTACAACCATGCCCATGGGGAGGGACATGGGTGGAGATTCTACGCGAAGCCATCACGATAGAGGGAAAGGGGCAGGATGAATGGAACTGAGAAGAGGAGATGAAATCAAGGGAGCCACCGAAATGAGAAATTTGAGGATAGGTGAGTGGAAACAGGTATCCAAAGGGAGAGATGGTAGCCGAGTGAGGCTAGAGAGGGGTTGTCATGGTTGCTCCATTGAAGGCAGCCCGTGTGAGGTACAAAATCAGCGTGAGAGAGTAGGAAATGGAATTGGTCAAGGGACCAAATGGGTGAATGATTTGATGGATCACACTCTTATGTGATATAACTTTTGCATGCGTGGAGCTTGGAACGTTGTGCCTGGACAAATTTATGATTGACTGGTGCGAGGGTTGAAGTAAACCTGACCAGAGCCTTGAAATCCGGCAACCAATATTTTAGCTGTTATTCGCTCATTAATGCCCTTAAGAGTACTAAGGGCATCTCATGGGCATGGCATCAATACATGGCATGGCATCGGTCATTAATACCTCTCTCTTTAAGGCTTGCCGTAGGAACGACCCCTCACATAAAATGGCCATTAATGCGATGTGATGGTCATTTTGAATTGCCGAAGCCTGCCCAAACAACTGATATTTGAAATTCAAATTCTTCACAAGACCATCTCAATCCAAATTCGACATATTTATCATGTTTCAAGATTCTGCACTTCTTTCCCAAGATCGAACAATGAAATCAAAATTTGTTTGCTCAATGGAATCCGAAGCAGCGACTTCGCCCAGACTCAAAATTGAGATCGCATAGGGCTCCTGTCAGCCTGTGAGTGATCCTTCTCCTAACGGCCATTGTTGGGTAACTCCTGTCATCTGTAGTGAACATGGGGCCTTCGTTCCTTTCCTCCTTTGTTGGCTCTTTCCCGTCCAACGAGCAGCATAAGTGTTTTCATCAGATCGGTTCAATGAATAAACCTAGCCGCGAAGTGGTAGCTCGTGGGTGTTTTGTGTTGAAACTTTGCATGGAGTACCAGCGATTGAGTAGTAGCACCCTCATTGAAAATAACATAATAAACTCTTCTCCGTCTTGGGGATTACTTATTCTCTGTGCTACTCACAGGTGCATAATATATAATGCAGATTGGTAAGTACATACAGAAGTAATGGTATGAAAACCCCCAATTTTCCTGTTTTTATTTTGGAGAAATGTATCGGTACAACGCTTGCGAATTCGCCAAGTCCGAGCTCCTTGCCTCTACCTAGTTTCTCGAACAAGAAACCCGTTCAAGAGTCGGCTAAGATCAATAGATTTGGAACATGGGATCTGAGGTTGGGATGGGATTTGGAACAAATATCGGCAACCCACATAGCGAGAGGTTCAGTTGGAGCTATTGCAGATGGCGTGGGTGCAGGCGCAGGCGATTCAAGCGAGATGGTATAAAAATCCCCCCATTGTTTGCTTTGAGTTTTATTGCAACAACATTTGCATAGTTTTTATTACGTCCTGTGTTTTGATTTGGGTTTTTGTACTGGCCAATGCTGTTTAATTGCAGGAATCTGGAAAATATGAGTTCCAGCAGTAATAATATGCATTTTTTCTCTAACGACTAGCGATTTGTGCGAGTGGAAGCCGCAGATCATTAAACACGGTCATTTGGGTGGTCGCATAAAGCACAAACACCATGGGATTAAGTCCTTAGACCAGAGGTTAAGCTGGAGGATTGTAAGCGCTATTTTGTGCATTTGATGCACAGAGTGGTGGATTTTCGAGCGCTGCCAAAGAGGTTGCATCAAATATGTACATTGTTTAAAAATTTGTCGCAATAAGTCATTATTTCAAATCCTATTTAAAAATTAAAAATGATTTATAAAATATAAATAGATTTTAGAACTATAATACAATATGTATTATCAGGAATTTAATTGAGTTAAAAATAAAAATATTTATATATTAGATGTGAAATTTATATATAATATTAATAATATTATAATTAATTTATGTATAATATTAATAATATTATAAAAAATTAGCATATAATCATTTTAATCTCTAATTTATTAAATGAGGGAGATTAAATTTGGTGTAATTTTTTTTAGGATCTCACACTAAAAATTAGGTTTAATCTTTAATTTATTAAATACAAGAGATTAAAAATTTCAAATTATAATTTTTTTCTTAAATGTGGCATTAAAAAAATTTATATCTTGAGATATTTATCTTTTTAAATGCTTGTCAAATTCATCGAAATCCTCATAAACACATTTCATTTAAAATTAAATTAAATATATAAAAAAAAACACAATATCATAATTTTAATTTAATATAATTTTTTTTTTACAAATTTATTATCATCTACAATATCATAATTTTAATTTAATATGAATTTTTTTTACAAATTTATTATCATCTAATTTCATTTTAACCACCTCGCCAACTTTAATAGTCAATTTCAAACTTTGGAAGAAGTTTGAAATTATTTTACATATATATGGCAAGAAACATACAATTTACACATTTAATTAAAATTGTAGTCAATTTCAAACTTTGGAAGAAGTTTGAAATTATTTCACATATATATGGCAAGAAACATACAATTTAAACTTTTAATTAAAATTGTAGTGAATTAATGTATATAGATATAAGTTTGGCATTCTTATAATGCTAAAATAACTAATTTGACATATTTATAATATTAGACAAAAAGTAGAATTAAGTAAAATTGGCAACTTCGTGGATAATTCAAGAAAAAAAAATTAATAAAAGAGTTTGCAATATATTAATTAGAAAGTATATTAATATAATAAATTGTTTACCATCATTACTCTTTTTTATATAATTTAGCATTAGTATTTAATTACAATATAAGATATAAAAGTAGAATAAAGTAAAATTGGCAATATCTAGTATGATTTAAGAAAAATGAAAATGAGAAAAGAAATTGCAATATATTAATTAGAAAATATATTAATATAATAAATTGTTTATAATTATTACTCATTTTGATATAATTTACTATGTTTATTTGAATGTATATAATTTGATATGTGAGGCCAAAAAAAATTGTCGATAGGCTATTAATGCTACCAACAATCTATATTTACCAAAAATCCTTTCCTCAACTGTAGGAAAATAAAATTTCCTTTCACTATGAATTTAAAACTATTTATGTTTGGATCTCTAGATCCTTCTCTCGAATGGTTATAGTTAAAAACAAAAACTGCAATTCGTCATTCAAATACATTCATAGATTCATCATTTTATTAACGAATACATTTAGATTCATTAAATCCATAGCTATCATAACCTTATCAAAACAAAGGTAAACTATAGGATTTTGATAAATTGTAATCTCATAACCCTCACCATGGAGTATTTAGTCCACTTCTCTTTCCTTGCAGTGCTTAACTTCAAGAGTCCTATGTTTAGATCTGTGCAACCAAATCTTCATAAACACTATAGGAATCAAGCAACAATCTCTTGAATACAACTGTGCTACTAGAATTCTTTGCTATCTTACCAAATCTGAACTTTGTCTACATATTACTATTGGATTGTTCAAACATCATGGTCACCTATGTTATAGTAAATGGTCTAGCATTCACAAGAGCAACAAGGGCATGTTACCAAACAAATATTTCCACAAATTTAATACCCTACACTTGAATATTAGTGTCATTCGTGACTGTTAATTCTGATTCTCGTTGGAATTATCTCAACTTAAACGTTGGAATCATAACATGATCTGTCAACAATAATCAATATCATAATATTTCCTTTCAACTTTCATGACAACACGTGTATGTTTTTCTAACCATGATTACTATGGTTCAACAGTCATTTCAATATCGATTTGCCCATCATTTTAAATTTTCATCAAACGGCTCAAAAGTTCCCATACTTTCCAAAAATCAATTCAATATTAAAATTGCAAGGTTACCCAACACATCTCAACTTGGTCTTCAAAGTGATCTTGATTTTCCTAGAAATCGAGTCCCCAATGCATTCACAAATCAATGCCCAAATTGTTGACAAATTCTAATGTTCTAACACTCTTTCTTCTCAACGTTATCTCCATATTTCCAACAGAGTTTTGGAATAGTGATTTCCCATCATCATTGTTTGATCAAACCTGGATAAATGATTTGTTTGCTAGGTACCAACACCCATTCTTAAGGGCTTGATTAACCACTTGGATATGATATATTTCTCAATGCAAAGAATTTTTAATCCATGTCATTTAAATACACAAAGACACTTACCACATAGAATTGATTTGACATCAATGCCATGAGATTATCCTCAAATTGAATCCATTGTTCTATTCTCTCAAGACGTTTTGAGACCTCTTCATAGAAATCACATATTCCTGTAGTCATTGACTGTTGGACACTACATTGTCTTTAGCCTCCCTGCATTCATACTCCACTACCAGAATTTTATCCAATTTCAAAATTTCAGAGTTAAATAACACTCAAGTCAACATTTCACTTATGCAGAAACATTCATCATAATATCAACAATAGACATAGATGTTACACAAACGTGAAATCATGTAAATATTATTTCCATTATTCAAATTACATTTTACATAATTATTGGCTTGAAACACAATATGGGGGTACACAACCCTGACCTTTCTCTCGTCTCCCACCTACTTTTTACTACCTATCTATCTATAAATATGTTAGAAAATATCCTCACAATGCAAAGTCTATTTGGAAATCTTACCTAACTCCTAGAAACTTCCTAACATCTCAACTTAACATTTGACACCTTTACAATGAGCCATAAGGTAAAAAAAAACTAACTCATCAAACACCTAACAACCTAGATTATTCTATAATCAGGACACATGTAATCACATTAAAAATCACTATTCCTAATGTTGAGTAATTTAATTGTGACTTAAATTACTTAACATTAAATAATTAACCCAAGTTCATACACATGCGAAGCACACTTGCACATAATATGCTAGGAAATTGCCTTTCAATTTTAAAAGGGGATCTAATCTATTGAAATAAATTGCGAGATTGAAATAAAATCTTAATCATGAAATGATATCCAAAATGAGCACACACACACACTTTCTTATTCTATGAAAGAAAAAATACAAATTGTTCTAGAAAGGAAATAAGATTTGATCTTGAAGCAATCAATTTTAAACTAGAAAGCAATGAGATTTTAATCTCTTTGAAATGAAAGTACAATTTTACTCTATGAAGAATAAATGCTATTTTATTCTATGAAACCAATCCTATGCTATGAAATATAACTAGATTATCCACAATGTATTGTTGATTGTGTCTGGTTGAATCTATCATGTCCATCGTCACCCATTAGTTATGTTGGATGTAGTTCAGGAAGGAAATCAACTCGTTACGATTTTCATGATGTTGCTCCCTCATTTCACCCAGGGGTGAAAATGCGAATATGGGTAACACTTTTGTGACAATTCGGGGCGGAAATTTTTTTTCCTCCATAGTTCAGCCGAACTCTTGTCATAGTTCGGCCGAACTATTGAATTTAGTTCGGCCGAACTTCGTTTGCCGTTTACATTGACGACGTATTAACGGCAATGGAAAACAGATTTTTTGCCTGAGTTTGGAAAATCGGAAAACAAAGTTCGGCCGAACTATTATTTTATAAATATATCGCCCGCAACCTTATCCGATTTTCTGTTCAAGAAGAGTGGATAGTTTCTGAGGTCTGACAATGAACAGGGTCTGACAACGAACATGACACGGCAAAAAATCAATTCTGACAACGAACAGGAAACGACAGCGCGGCAAATTCCGTCAATTTGAAATTTGAAATTTGAATTTATCTGCATTCACACAAACCATTGCAATGTATCTGCATTTTTTATCCCAAATTCATTCACTGCAAATATCGCAGGCGATGCATCGCAACCAGTCTGGTACAGCGTGTGTACATCTGGAACGCGAGCAGGACCGCAGGTTCGGCAGCTATGCTGGTGGGGGTTTTGCAAATTTGATGATATTCACACTGATTCATTCATTCATGTTATTCAAATGCAGTTCGGATTCAAATCGCAGGCGATGCATTGCAACCAGTCTGGTACAGCGTGTGTAATTATTGAATTTCAAATATATTATTAATTTGTTTATCATTATTTATTATAAAGTTATATAATTTTGATTGTCATTTTTCTTAAACTAATAATTTTATATATAATGTTTTTTTTTACAGTTATATATATAATTATAAGTGTACTCCATGGGACCCCGTTCCAACAGGCCCCAATAAAAACATCAAAAAGTGTACCTCAGGAGACTCCGCTCCAACAAGCCCCCAACACAAACATGTGACTCGTCTCAAGTCATTGTGGTGTTTGCTCCTTCATCTTAGCTTGGAGCGTAGTGACAGTAGATTTGAGAGGGAGCACCATTTCCAGCACCCTGCACTTCAATGACTAACTTCTTCGTGGTGGGCCCTTCAGTGGCCAGCTCGATACTCCTCTGCGTCTGCTGAATGGCTTTTAATGTGTTGTCCAAAGTCTGTGATAGATAGAGAGCCTCCTCGACCCATGGTTGCATTCGTGCCCCTAGTAGTTGCTCTTTGCGATGCAGGTCCTCGATCATTGTTTGGATTATCCGGCCCTCCGATAAGCGAGCGAGGCACTGTGTAAGAACAAGAGTAGGTGGCAACGTTCTAATTTTAGCAAACTATTGCTCCTTTATGCGCAGCTCATTGCACAGTTGTTGTACTACAGGGTCATTTTGAACCGAAGTCCAGACGCCCATAGCCTAGTCCAAAAGTTTGTCACACTGCGTGATTGTGGCAATAATACTATCGGTGGCCTGCTTCACTTCGATGACCCACTTGGCTCTGACTTTAGGCAGCGTTTCAGATTGCAACTTCATTTGGAGATCAGCAATTTGATGTTCAAACTTAGCTCGAACGATTTGAAATTCGACGCGTGAGGCTTTTAATGCAGTAGCCAGTCTGTCCAATTTCTCTTCTGGGACAGTTGTGGAAAGGATTGCGGGCACTTCACTGCACATTTGGTGGATCTTTACTTCAAGCGCAGTGCGCTGGGCTTCAGCTTTGCGGCAGGATTCTTCTGCTGCTTGTTGTTTCTATTTTGCTTCCGCAGGCTACTGCTTTGATTCTACAGCAAAGGTGTGAGCATGGGCCTCACGAAACTGAAGTTCATCGGCAATCATACTGTGCATCATGTGCAAATTTCCTGCAGGTAAAACATACAAGTTAATATTAATATCACCAGCACCTCCACCTAGGGTCAACATGGATGGTCGACGCAGGGATTTGAATGAGACGAACATCTATAGTTGTTGGTAAATCTATGTCTATCAGCTGCGCACTGGTGACATGCATGCTTGTCTGTGTCTGGCTTGCTTGAGTAACACTCGCCTGAATCAGGCTCAATTGTACTTTTAATTCATGGATGCATACCTGTACTGCCTCCAACGCAGTCTTGTACTGCACTTCCATATCTGACCATAAGCCTTCTGTCGCAAATGTGACTGTGTTTGCGATTTCATTCAAGTCATCCTCGGTTAGCATAAGGACCTCCTCGCTAGTGTCTTTAGATCCTTTCCTTTTCTTCTCCGAACCTCCAACGACCTAAGAACAACGCTTCATGCTTTTAGAAGACTACGCTTCCACTTGTTTTGTTGTTTATATTGGCGCAATGTCATTTTTCTCAGGTTCAGTGTCTTTCTCCAAGTCAATAGTTTCGTCAGGGGTGGTTGGCGTGGCTTCTTTCTCTATCGGCTTTTCAATTAGCTTTTCTGGCTAGGTAGCAGTGCGCGGCTTGGTAGGTGTTTTTAGAAATGATGCACCAGGCTCCAACCATGTTGGCGGCCACTTTGCAATAATGCGTATAAGATCGTCCTCCGTGATGAGATATGCTAAGCCATACCAAACTCCCTCCACTACGCCTTTCGCGTGGATGTGCATATTTTTGAAAGTGGCCTTGAAATCCGTTATAATCTTGTATTGTTCATACAACGTCAGAGACGACCTTGGTTTAGACTGCACGACCTGATAAAGTGAGACATCGAACAATACCCAGAAAATTTTATTCTCCATGGCAAGCGTGGGGTCTCATGAATTCCAAAGGGTAGCGTATCGCACAGCCTCACACATCTATGGCTCTATCTCCGGAAACTGTGTTTCCTTTATGGTCTTCCACCCAATTAAGGTGATTAAAAATAACAACCAAGCATAATAAAAATGCTTGCCCTCTTCCTGTGTTTCGCGGACATTCTCCAGAAATTCCTTTCACAACTAACAGGACCAATTGTAGATCATTCCTTTGTTGCACTGTCCTGCAAGAGAAATTACCTACGCATGAATCTCCTTAGACCTACACTTTTGCATCATCTTGCAGGACAAGATGAGCATTCTGAACAAAACAACGAGGTCATTAATATCACTCACCACAAATCCTCTGCTTTTGTGCGAGAATTGGTACTTAATTAGCTTTGATATTTTGCGACCACTTTTTCTTGCGCTTTTCCTCCAAAATCGTCCATTAAATCTACGCCTTTATCAAGTAGGTCGATGATCTTATGGATCAGTGAAACATCAATGGGAATAAGCTCTCCCAACCATAGTGCATCATCATGCACGAGCATGAGCAATTAACGAACACATATGTCGTTTATCGGGTTGTGCCCGAAATGAGGGATCTACAGTGAGTTTAGGAGGCCTACCTTGTGCAAACCCAACACCCATATTTTTGGCTCTAAGCGCACAATTCCTCCTTCATACTGAACATGGTCTAAATAAATCTCTAGTGCAAGTTTAGGGAACTTATCAGTATCTGTGATGTCCCAATCCTCCATTCGCAACTGCGGCACTTTTTCAAACATTTCGCCTTCCACTGGGATGTTTTCCATAATCAATGGCATATCAATACTTGAGCACACCTTGTAAAGATCTTTGGGAACTCGTACTATCACTTTGCATGTGTCAAGCCTGGTGGAGCGCACTTGATTGCAGGCTTTGTTGCATCAAAGATCACTTCTTGAATATTATGCAATGCTTTGCCAATCTTATCAAACCCACTCTCAAAGCTGAATGTCAGAATGAAATTCTCTGTCAGGGCAGACCATTCAATAATACCTTGGTGCAACTCTGTCTCCAAATACCAATCAGTAGGCACCTTCCCCAATTTATGAATGAACATGTGGACCCATTTAGGTCTCGGTTCTACACCCCATACCTAATTCCATTTAACCAAATATCTGTGTGGATCATCCTTTCCAGGGTAGACTTCTTCCATTGTGATGGTTGGACATTCAAAGCATATGACTCATCATGTGTGCACATTCATCCCAGTGGCCCATGTTTTCTTTATGAGTCTCCCACCATCTTGTTGGAGTAGCGCGCAGTCTGAGATCCAAAGCATGGAATCTTTGTCCTTCTGGTAAAGTTCTTTCAAGCTTTCCTAAAAATATGTTTACATCAGTTAAACCATCATAATGCACAGTCTCATAGAGTCATCTTACAAATATTATCAACATCATCATCAACATGCACAGTCTCGGTGCATCTCTTTCCTTCAGCAGGGTCAAGGGGAATGATGATTCTGGTTCCATTATTTTCAAACTCCAATCTTCGCTTCTTCAAGTTTATGACACCCTCCATATCAATAGCCCAGTCCAATCCCAACAGCGCAGGATAAGGATTGGTATCATCTACAATTTGAATAACTTAAAATTTTTTCATCACCTTAACATCCTTAGTACTGACTACGACCTGCGAAAACCTTCCCAATGGAATGATTTTATTTTGATTTTCCATGTGAAATTTAATGGTAGAACATTCGAGCTTTGGCTCTCCCATGCATTGCCATGTTTTCTTAGGTAGGACACTTGCATCAGACCCAAGA
Source organism: Pinus albicaulis (assembly GCA_034641835.2). Taxonomy (NCBI): domain Eukaryota; kingdom Viridiplantae; phylum Streptophyta; class Pinopsida; order Pinales; family Pinaceae; genus Pinus; species Pinus albicaulis. The sequence goes on from CM076581.1 coordinate 943,084,243, forward strand.
TCAAAAATAACTTGATCCATTTCGTAAGCACTGATCTGCTCGCTCATATGCATCTCTCAACCTGTCCTCTTCTTATTCTTATAGATTTTGTTAACAACTTTTTGTTCTACCAATGGTTGTTCCTTCTTTGTGCAATTATCGATCAGAGCCTGAAGGTTCTCAAGCATATTTTTGTTGCGCAATAGCTTAATGAAATCTTGTAGAAATTGCTTGATTTTTGCATCTACTCTAGTCTCCTTCAATGATCTACCTGATGTTGATGCATTTCCCTCTGCAAATTGTTTCCACGCTTCAACAAAAGTTTCTTTTATGCGCTGAAAATCAATTCCATATTGATTCTCATGGGCCTTATGAATCCATAAGTTAGTAGCCGGTTGCTTCCCCTTATCTTCATTAGTGGTTGCATCGCTCCTAGTGACCACATTTATGCTAGGATCTTATTCACGAGTTTCTGCTCTAACCATCTGAAGATTCTGCGTTGGAGTCTGCATCTTTTTCTCCTGCATTTTAGCAATAAAAACAAGGAAATCTTCTATCACATGGTCAAATTGTCTACAATACCTGCATGATTGTCATGCTGGATTTGGACAGCGGCGTGCATAGTGACCAACATCTCTGCAGTTGTAGCAAATAACTTACCCCCTTCCTCGACTAGCTGATCTTCCTCCTCTTCCTCTTCCTCTACCATGAAATCCACCACGCCCTGAGGGAGATGCTGGTGAGGTAGGTTTGACCCGCATTCTATATATTTTAGCTTTATCCAACATCATATCATAAGTGTGACAATGTTTCTCATCATGTCCTAACGACGAACAAAATCTACAAAACAACCGCTTCAGCTCTAGTTGATACTTTCCAACTCTTGGAAAGAACTCTATTTCATGCAATCCCGCAACTTGACAGATTGTGCACCATATTGTACTCTTCAGTGCACTAGGTCCTCCAGCGTTCAGATAATTATTGAAGACAACACATTGATCCTTATGGTGCCGAGCAACTTTCCTTTCCTTCCTTGGATGGGAGCCTTCCTTTCCTTGATGTTCTTATCTGTAGGAAAGATGATGGTTCTTTCTCTCATCAGGTTTTTCGTAAAAAAACCCATACTGAACAATATCTTCGGGCTTATTCTTATCATTTCCCTGCTCAAAAGTTAGGCGTCCTCAACACCTTAGCCACTAGGGCGTTGAGAATCTTGGATGAGTCTCACTTTGAGGGAGAAAAGACCCATATCCTTGATGTTTTTTGTTCTAATGGTTATAGTAAGTCTCAAGGACTTAAAGCCTTTCTTAAAGCTGAAAGAGGTTCCTTGGTCAATAATACAAATCCTAATCAATGGTCCTGCAATGTAAGGCTTCCTTTCATTCAGGGTACCACTGATAGGATTGCTAGAATTCTTAGGAAGCACAGGGTTTCCTCTTCCTTCAAACCCCGTAACACGATTCGCAGCTCTCTTAACTCAGTTAAAGATCCTGTGAACCCTAGGGATGGAAAAGGGGTCTATCTTATTCCTTGTTCATGTGGGACGCCTTACATCGGTGAAACGGGTAGGTCCATTAGCCAAAGGATATGTGAACATGCAGCTGACCTTAGACATGGCAGGTCCTGCACCTCTGCCCTAGCTGATCATGTGAAAAAAACTAACCATCATATTTGCATCGAAGAGGCTAAGGTCTTAGCTAGGATTGATCATTTTCATCATCGTAAGTTAAGAGAGGCCCTTGAAATTGAAAAAAGGCCCATAAATCTCAATAGAGATATTGGTTGGAATATCAGCAGGTGTTGGATCCCTGCCTTATATTCTTAAACGTTTTTTTTTTTTTTTTTTTTTTAAGAATTTTAATATAATAATATATAATTATAATTAAATAATATTTGTATTTTGAAAAATCAATTAACAATATTAACAAAAATAAAATTTGTTATTTATAATAATAATTTTTAATTAAACTATTAATAGCCGTTTCTTTTTGTAATTCAATTTGTAAATTAATGGAACTATTTTTATTTTTATTTTTATTATTATTTTTATAATTTTATTTATTATTATTATGATTAATGTTTAATTATTTATTTATTGATTGATTGTATTTTATTTTATTTTATTTTTATTTATTTATTTTATTTATATATATATATATATATATTTATTTATTTATTTATTTATTTTATGTTATTTTATTTTATTTTTTTCTAAAGATTTACATAAATTAATATATAATTATAATAAAATAATATTTGTATAATCATTTAATAAAAAATTAAATAATTAAACTATAAAATTGATATATAAAATTTTTTATTTTTATTTTTTATTAAACTTTTGATTTGAATATTCAAACTAGCCGTTTTTTATTTTTTAATTAATAGAACTAATCGTTTTTTATTTTATAGTCAAACTAGTTGTTTTTAACAGTTTTATTTGCCTCTCCTACATCTATTTAAACTTAACGACTGATCTGATCTCTCACCTAGTCCTGATGATGAACCACACTAGTTGGTTCAAAACGCGTCGACTTTGTTCATGTTAATGTGATTTTTACCGAAAGATTTCTTCTTAATTTATTGATGGATCACAAAAGCCAAAAATCTAGTAATATAATTTTCTTTTTAATTTTTTAAGGATGGTAAGGATTTAACCTCCACAAAATATTTTAAAATGTTATTAGTAGTATTCAGAAATCAAAGGTTTATATCTATTGTAAAAGTAGTTATGTCATTTCTAGTCTTTTAATTTAATTGATTAATTAAAAAAAAAATAGACAAACAAGTGTAATATCAAATGAGTTATGGTTTTCTGGGCATGTGGTAATGACAAGTCACATTATTGGGTCATACTAATATAACAAAACCTATTTATAAATTAATAATCTCCATAGTAAGGTGGGGTGGATCTTCATGGTTAAGAAACATATTATATATGTGTGTGTGTATAAATCATATAACAATTATTTTTATAATTATTAATAATTATAATTTAAAATAATGTTATAATTTAAATATTTTTTTATTAATTTTTAAAATTTTCACAATGTGAAATATATTATGAAGTAATTATTTTGATACTTATGTGATGGAATAATGATTCATTTTACATTATTAAGTTGCTATTTTTAGTGAGAGATTTATGGAGAGATTAGTGGAATGATTGAGGAGAGATTTGTGTAATGATTGTTGAGATGATATATAGTAAATGAATAAGAGATTATAGAAGATGGCACACCTCTCCTCATGTGTAAATATATGCTATTGTGTTGTCGTTGTATCAACACCCTCCAAAATTTCATGACATTCGAATTTTCGAGCCCACTGAATTGTCCTATCAAGTGTCGCCTTGGTCGTCAAGTGTCATTTCATGTTATTCTATATGTTTCGGGTGTTCTTGATCGTTCTCAAGTGTCGTCGCATTGAGTAGAGAATCTTTAGTGCATTTCTTGGTCGTAACACCTTTATAGTCATAAAACAACACTTGTGTTCACAGTTGCACATAATTCACTCATTGTACTGGGGAATGCATGCAAAGTGAAGTTTTTATGTATAATTATCATTCTTCAAGCTTGTCTAATTTTTCTCAATGAGTTGGTATGTGTCACACATCATTTTATGTGTGAAACTCATGTGTTCACCCCTTGCCCTATCTCCCATACATAGACATTTTTGTTTCAACGCTGACCATTAAGGTGAAGAGCGCATGAGTGCACTTTGAAGCCTTGATCGAGAATAATTCATTATTTGGAAGTGTTCCATGTTCCCTCCAAGAGCGAAAAGCACACTCCTTGAGCCTTTTCCCCTTCCTTGTTTTGAACTATGCCCTTAAAGAGGCCAAGTCCTCCTTTGAGTACACTCCTTCAACCCGAAGGAATGCACCATCCTTGAGCGCATGAGTGCACCACAAAGGCCTTGAGCTTCACCCTTTAGCATTCCACAATACGCCATGTGCCCTCCTGGACACTTTTAGCACATGAACACACTTTGAAGGCATGAAGCATCGGCCTTCAACCTTCAGACTTACGCCATGTGCCCTCCTAGGCCTCTTGAGTGCATGAGTGGACCCCAAAGCCCTGAAGCCTTCCTCTTCAACCTTTAGCAGTGCGTCGTGTGCCCTCTTTCTCTCCCTTGAGCACATGTCGAAGCCTTGAAGCCTTCTCTCTCAGCCCTTTAACTCTTCAAAGTGCACCAATGTGCCCAAAATCTCTCATGTTCACTTTTAAATGCACTAAAAATGAATAAATAAAAAATATTCATAAAACATGTTAGAATAAGAGATTTTTAGGCTTATAGTTGCTTGTCATGAGTGATTGTAGATACAAGTGTTCGAGAAACAACATGGAAAATATGCATAAGAAAGAGAAAGAGAAAGATCAGGCAAAAAATAAATATAAATATAATAAATAATAAAAAATATTATACCGGCAAATATAAATATAATGTTAACGGATATAAATATAATAAAAAATATTATACCGACAAAATCTATAATCCTAAATTATAAAATAATGTATCTGTTTTTTAAAGCAAAAGCTTCACTTGGAAAATGTTTAAACCATTTTAAAGACCAAAATAATCCTCATTTAAGAAAAATAATATTGAAAACACCCCAACTAAAACGCCATCGAACACAGAGAATAGACTCAAATTTTCAATAGCATTACATTATCGGGCGCATCTTATGAATTTAATAACTAGTGCGACGTCAAAGTTCAGGGCGCACTAGTATCTAAACCAACTTAAATTTTTGCTTAAATTTTAATTAATAGTATCTAATAAAACTGGTCAAAAATAATGAAAGAATGTATAATTAGGATAATGATAAATTTATTGTATTTTATATAATTTAAAAAGATATTAAAATAACTAATATTAAAGTAATTTGTTTTATAAATTTATCTATATAAGATACATTTGAATTTTTGAGAATAATAAATCTTCTAAGTTTTAGATGCTTACCATATATTTAGAACTTAGGCTAACTTATGGTATATAATTAAAATTTATTGCATGAGTATAAGTCACAATAAAAGGTTTTCTTTCCATGTTTCTCTTTACTTGGAATTTAAGCTTGTCATTATTTTCTATATTGATTAAATTTTTTAATAATTTTTTTTTATATATGATTAATTATTCACAAGTACTAAAAATATGATACTAATAGGGTTTTCGTGTTTTTTAATTCTAAAAAGCTAATAGGTTGAAAGTATTTTTCAAAATTCTTTTATACAAATACTAATACACATTTTGTTGTATGAACCATTCTTTTATACAAATACTAACCCATATTTTGTTCTATGAACCATAAAATTGAAAGTAATTATTTGTAAGGTCTCTAAGTGAAATTTTAAAGTATCATGCGACGTCAAAGTTCAGGGCGCCTTTAAATTTTTGTGGAATCAGCCAGCCAGCGACGACCATTGACGGCACCATTGACTACTCTGACGGGTAGTTGTGGTCGTCTGGGCACGCGGCCGCCACCTCGTAATCTGCGTCCACTTTGTCATATTTTTTGAGTCCCGAATTTCCACACCGTCTTATCGAATTCACAATCGTTTGCAGAGATGGCTCGCATGACCATGCTCCATGGCGATGGCATGGCATTGGTACGTCCTGTGCATTGATGGGCGGATGGCAGCTAAAATAAGGCTTGCCTTGAAATCTCCCCAACATTTCATTGTCCTTTCTATTTATGAGCGTACAGTCCTGGTGGAGAGGCCCTTCTTCTAGGTCCTTGTTGAGTCTTATAATTTGTCAATCATAAATTGTCAAACCAGGGTAGGTAGACTTATGATATATTGTGCAAAATATATGCAAGCTTAATACTTCAAGTGTTTACTAATCAAACCAATCAATCACTCATCAAACTAATGCCTCTTTTCTGAATCCACATTTTTCAGCAAAGGCTATGGAGTGGATTTGGACATCCCTCTATAGCTCTTAGTCTTGTTGTTGTGATAAGAAAATATAGGAGATCAAATGTACAGTAAGAAAGAAATAAAATTGACAATACAAATCAAACTTGATCAAATAAAATCCACACATTTAACACACAACATGAATCATTTAATCAATTGATAATTGTTGCTAAAAACTTCCGAAAGAGTACATTAGCTTAATGAAATAATTATTACTTCATAACAGAAATTAAAATTCACACACGCACAACTAAGGGAGTTGTGAATGAAGGGGGCCCTCCCTCACTCACAACCCCTGCAAGATTAAAGAGGCTTGCTCAATAGAGTAGATAGAACATGAAATATTGTATTAATCTGGAAATATTACAACTGAGTAAAATCTGATATGTGCTATCAGCAAACCCCAACCCAACCCCTTACATCATAAAGCATAGTCAAATTTATGCAAGTTCGAAAGCCCATATTTGGCTCGAATGAGGAAAATGTTAATACGAGCTAGGAGCTATCAATACATGTACAATATCATAAAACTTAGCTAAGTTGGGTCAAACCCATGACTGAAAGCATGGATTAGACAATTTTCATTACAGGGCTGAAGCTGCTCCTCATGTAGCCAACGAGAAGAGGTGTGTGAATATGGGTATTTTCGAAGGTGGATTTGGCACGACCAATAGGAAAGATTCCATGTACGATGAATTCCCCACAAAACCCATGTTCTCATTTGATTTGGTAGTGAGTGGAACATAGCTACCCACTAATTATGTTGCAGGAAATCAGAGCGGCTACAAGAGATATGCTACAAGATTTCTAGAATGTTTGCAGGAAATGCGGCCGCACGAGCTGTCTTCAGGATTTTTGGGGTTGTTTCGGATCAAAGAAAATCTGCATAGGATTCTTAGATCAATTGTCATGATAATTTCAATAAGGAAACAACTAGTTAAGGAATACTTAAGATTAAAGGTAAAAATGATACTTTTTTATGTTAATTTGCAAACCTCAAGCCTATAGTACCCTTTTAGCCAAAACCTAGATGATATAACTGAAATGAGCATATTAGGGGTTAATGAGAGGTCAAAATGGGAGAGATAAGGTCTAGGAAAGGTGTCAAAATTAGAGAAAATGGGGACTCAACATCTCCCCCACACCTATTGTCTTGCATGTCCCTAGGCCTTAAACAGGAAATTAGTCTTTTCCCGGGGCTACAGCTACTGCAATGAAATGATCCAACTAGGCCCTACTGGACTCTACTTGAACCTGACACCTGTAAATCTCACTTTTCTTCTTTGTATGGTTAATCTAAGATTGTTTCTTTTTCATAATTCGGGCCGCCTTTTGGTGCCATTCCTCATGCTCTTTCTGCATGCGAAGGTTGTTCTCTTTCAGAGCTTCGTTCTCCTTTATCAAGGCCCGTTCTAAAACCGTGAGCTTAGTGATAATCTCCTCTAACTCTTGTAGAGACCGCTTCTTTTGGGGAGTTACTTCTCCCTTATGATGTCGTTGGGAATATTGAGGCACACTAAGGTCCTCCTGTTCTTTTGATGTTTCATTCCTGCTTTCTTGTAGCGGGGTATTCTAGAAGGACATTGTTTCACCGTCAATGAATGTAGTTGTCTCCACCTTCTTCTTCCCTTTAGGTGAGCCGCAGAATTTTCCTTTATTTTTATCAACTTTCTTGGGTAGTACCCCCCCTTTCTCTGTGTCCTTTATAGCCAGCTTGCCAGCTTGGCTCCTTGTGAGTCTCTTTGAGGGGGTAGAAGTGCCCTTTAACTTGGGATTTTTACCTATAGTCTCCCTGGTCACCACCACTTCTTCATCTTCTTCATTCTCCTTTGTCTTTGGTCCACAAGTCCGTGGATTTTACTTGGATTTTATGTTGGCTCTTCTTCCTAGGGCTCTGAAGGATCAGAGTTTTCGTCCTCCATGAAATAATTCTCGGCCAAAAAATACTCCCACGTCTTTTTATTCTTCTACATAACCTCCATTAAAATGATATTTACAAGCCCACGGTGATAGAGGTTTTCATCCAAGTGGGCTGCCCTTTCCTTAGTGGTCGTAGACTTTTTCATTAGGTACTTCTTCAAATAATATGGAAAATTCAAAGGCTTGTCTGGAAAGTGTCCGAGAAGTCGAATGTGAAATAAAAACGAGAGCCCAAAGTGACCTTCACACGTTATATACTTCTATAGGAAAAATAACAGGTGTCGATACTTACTTCTCAGAAATTATTGTGGAATCCCCTTGCTCCAGTCAGGGTTTGGATGCTCCTTCTTGAGAAAGGAAGGGAAAATTCCCTTATTAAAGCGTTAGTTCTTAAACAAATGTTCCCCGTCCTTTGATAGCATGCATGCCCGAGCCACCAGATCCTCTGTTAATCGAAACTGAATGTTCCCAACCTGTGCCTTATCACTGTTTAGATTAAGGGCGAACGATTTCGTGACTTCTAAATTGTAGCCACTGAATTTTTGAAACAATGGAAACCACCCCACTTTCTTTAGTCTTGCCTTGCTACGAGGATCAACTTCCAACAGGAAAGGCCTTGCGGCTCAAACCAAACAGGGGCACACAATCTTGACATGGTGAAAGAAAAATGGGAGAGAAAGAACGAATGAGGCTCACATAAATGCAGTTGTTTAAAACTTGCAATGGATCATTTGACGGAGAGAGGTTTACATTGGAAATATAGAAGAGCATGGAGATTTCAAAGCAAGTCATGATCATGATTATCATCATGATCCAACCTACATAATTGATACCGGAATTACGATTGCAGGTCATGTCAGAATCATTATGATCGGGCATGGAGATTCATTTATGATGCAGCGATTTACAACCATGCTTTGCTGCAAGCATTACCATAGCTTAAACCATACAATTTTTAAAATTTTAAGCATAATTACCTCTTACCTCAAGTGTCGTGTCACTGGTTGTACCTTACTGAACTTACCTCCCAATGGTCCAGTACTCTGATGATGTTTGCCTATTTCTTGGAATGATAACCCACTCAAAAATTACATCAGATGTATAATCACATAATTCATGACCTCGACAAATAATAAAACTTGTAGTACTTTATAAAATAATTTAAAATAATGTTCTGTCTATGATTTTTGTTCCTCAGGAAACCCAGGCATTGTTGCAGGAAATAGAACCGTGACTGTTGAACATTCTGTAGGAAATTCTTCTACAGAAAAAAAAAAGAAAAAAAAGAAAAAGAAAAAGTTTCTCCCACGTTTATGTACAGTTCATTGCACATGAATGAAGGTGCTGGTGTCGAATGTGCAATGATCTCATTGGATTTCCAGCCACTGAGGTCAACTGTTAACCAATGTGAGGCCCATCACCATCAATGAGCTGATGTCGAACCCCTTGTAGGATCCAACAGTCAAGGAGCCATAATGATTCCCCATTGTTGATGCCGAGATAGCCTTTCATTAGGGCATATAGGCTTCAAGGCATCATAAGGCTCTGATCTTGCACCTAGATAATTTGCTGATGTCGATGGGCCAAGATTGTTGGAAGGAGGGCCTTAAGGAATCCCACATCAGTCTAACATGAGAAATCCACAGATCAACTGAAAAACATAATTTATTGAGAGGATCCCAAAATATCTACTGACCTGTGTTTCTAACGAGCTGAATGGCAGTCCATGCTCGCTAGATTTCAATTTTAGAGAGTCTGAAATACTGAAAAAGAAGACTCAAAGGAGGCTCCTTTTCTGTAACTAGTCCATTGGGCTTGAAAAAAGGAATAAACATGTACCCAATAGACATTCCTCTCATGGTTTACTGAGCATGAGGAGGAACAAAGTGAGCTCATTGTATCAATAGGAAAATCAAGAAGAGGTAGTGGAAGGAATGACTCCTTCTCTCACCATCTCCAACTCTTTCTTCTTCACAATTTCTTCTACAAATTCCTCCTTAGATTGGGGTTTTTGATATAGCTTGAGTCTATGCCCATTCACCAAGAAGTTAATGTTTCCATCATCAATATTTTTAACCTAAACAAATCCATTATCAAAAACTTTCTCAATTTCATAGGGGCCTAGCCAATGTGTGTTGAATTTCCCTTTAAAGTTCTTAAATTTGTAATCATACAACAATTTCATATCTCCCTCATTGAATTGATTCTTTTTAATGTATCTGTTGGGCCATTTATCCCATTTTTGCAGGATCAAGTCAGTATGTTGAAAAGCATCCTTCCTAATCTCGTCCAACTCATTGAGTTGAAAGATTCTATGTTGTTGAGCTTCATTAAGGTATATACCCAAATCTGCTGCCATCTTGAAAGTTCTCAAATGAAATTCAATGGGAAATAAAACTTGCTTTCAATACACCAATTCATATGGAGAGAAGCCAGTGGTATTTCTCCATGTGATCCTGTAAGCCTACAATGCCTCAGGAAGTCAATCAGACCAATCGTTCTTATGTAATTGCACTGTCTTGGTAAGGATTGTCTCCAACACCTTATTTTTTGATTCCACCTGCCCATTGGCCTGTGGATGGTAAGGGGTGGAATTATGATGATTAATATGATATTTTTGCACAATTCCCTACATAAGCTTTGACACAAACTGAGTACCTTGATCAGTAACTATCTCCCTAGGTACTCGAAATCTTACAAAAGTATCAGAGAAAAGGAAATCTACCACTACTTTCTTCATTGCTTTAGGTAGTGCTCTTTCCTCCACCTAATTTGTAACATAATCAGTACAAACAAAAATATACTTCTTATCTTTGGAAATATGATTGATGGGACCTACAAAATTAAGATCCCACCTCTCGAAGGGTTCTATGAGAACCTGTGGCTGAAAAGGTATCTCGTCTAATTGTGCATGCCACCCCATTCTCTAACAGTTATCACACTTTGAATCTTTAAAAAGACTTGGCCAATAGTAACTTGGGGGGAGGATCTTATAGGTTGTTCGCTTGTCGGAAAATTTTCCTCCACAAGGTTCATCATGACATGCTCTCAAAATGTCATAGATCTCATCCCCCTTGACACACCTGCGAATAATCAAATCAGGTCCAGTGAAAAAGAGATCTCCCTTAATACAAGAGTAATCAACACTTTTCTTAATAATCCTCCTTTTATGATTACATGAAAATTTGGCTGGGAACTTTCCTGTAGCAAGGTAGTTGTCCATGTCTGAAAACCAAGGTGTTTTGACAGAAATAACAAAAAAAAATTCATCAGGAAAGCTATCATTAACAGGAACATCCTCACCTGCATGGTTGAGCCTAGATAAAAAATGAGCTACCTGATTTTATTTTCCCGGTCTGTCCAATACTGTGATGTCAAATTCTTGTAGCAGCAAAAGCCACCTAGTGATCCTGCAATTAGTGACTGGTTTATTCATGAGATATCGGATGGCAGAATGATCAATGTGTACAAAAAATTCATAACTTGTGATGTAGTGCCTAAAATTGTTAATAGCATAAATTACTGTAAGGAATTAATTTTCAGTGACCGTGTAATTCAGTTCTGCAGGAGTTCAATTTTATTAACAAAATAAATAACATGGGTTACTGGATCCTCCTTCTGACCCAATACTGCTTCTATGGCTGAATTAGAGGCATCAGTGGAAATGTGAAAGAGAAATTTCCAATATGGGCCTCTTAAGACAGGTGATGAAGAAATCTTTCCCTTGAATGTATCAAATGCAGCTTGACACTCATCATTCCAATGGAATTCAAATTCTTTTGTCAATAATTTGAACAAGGGAGAGGCTACCTTTGTAAAATTTTCAACAAACCTCTTGTAGTAGCCTGCATGTCCAAGAAAGCTTCGCACTCCCTTTTGACTAGTTGGTGGGGGTAACTTTACAATAACTTCAATCTTTGCCGAATCAACTCTAACTCCTGCAGCATAAACATGATGACCCAAAAAATACCTTCAGTCATAATCATAAAACATTTTTCATTACTCAATGAAAGATTAAATTCTCTACATATCTACAAAAATTTCTCAATATTATGTAAAGCTTCTTCAAAAATATCACCCATTACTGTAAAATCATCCATATAAACTTGCACACAATCATGCAAAAGGTCATAGAAAATACCAAGGATCGCCTGCTGGAATGTGGCTGGTGCGTTGCATATAACAAATGGTAATACCTTGTATGCATAGGTACCCCAATGAAATGTGAATTTTTTCTTCTCCTAGTCCTCTAGATCTATCCTAATTTGATTGTATCCGTTGAACCCATCTAGGAAGGAAAAATACTTTTTCCCTCCTAAAGTGTCCAGCACTTGGTCTATAAAAGGAAAAGGGAAATGGTCTTTTAATGTAGCTTTGTTTAGTTCCCTGTAATCTGCACACACTCGCCATTTACCATTATTTTTGGGGACAATAACCAGTGGATATACCCATTGGCTCTCTGAGATAGGATAGATGAAACCTACATTTAACAATTTCTGCAATTCATCTTTTACAATTTCCCTTAAGGCAGGGTTCATCCTTCTCTATGGTTGTCTCACGGGCCTAGAATTTTCTTCTATATACATATGATGAATGCATGTATCTAGGTGAATTCCCCTCATGTCTGTATATTCCCATGCAAATGTATCCAATTTTTTTTTCAATGTTTGAATTAACTGTTTTTCTTGTTCAAGAGTTAAGGCAGGATTAATGTTTAAATATTTTCCAAGAAAAAATTTAGCTACCTTACTCCCCCATTCAGTCTTGGAATGCAGGAAATGCAGATAAGAGGGTTGAAAGTAGTTCAACTATTGTACTATGCTCATAAAAATCTTGCATATTAGTAATGATATCTAAATTATGACTAGGCTGCCCTTCTAAATGCTGCGAAAAATCAAGATTAGAAATACAACAATTTATCAAATTTTCTTGTGAATTTTCCTTAAGGCTCATGGCTTGGGAAATTGTTAAAATTGGCTCGGTACATTCTAAATCATGCTCCTCTTCTTCAACCCAATGTGTATTTTCTGATCTCAAGAGGGGTTTAGCAAGGGGATACAAATTAATGTGCTTTGTTTCAGCTCCATGAGTGATGGTCATGTTTCCAGACCTACACCCTATGTAGGCATATGTCGTGGCCTACCATGGCCTCCCCAAGATCAAAGGATTCCCTCCCCAGTTGGTTTTAGGTTGAAGAACATAAAATTCTGCAGGGTACTCCCAATAATCTAATGAGATAATGTATTCTAATACCCCCTCTAGCTTTACCTTAGACCTATCTGCCAATTCTAACATGGTAGGAGTAGGTAATAAGTCAAAGGATCCTATATGAGATAAAGTCTCCATCACCATTACATTAATGGCTGCACCTAAATCAATTAAAGTGTTCTTTATGGGATACCCATTGATAAAGGTGGTAACCACAGGGATTTCAAGATCTGCATATTTTTCAGTAACAAATCCGGTGGAAATTAAACTTGCAAGATTTCCACCTACTTGAATTGTGGAGGATTCTCTCTTCTATATTTTTGGTTTCTTGGTACATAGCTCCCTCACTATTTTTGCATAAATTGGGATATCCTTAATTGCTTGCAGTAATGGAATCTCAATGCACACATTTCTTAGTTCAGACACAAGGTCAAACTCAGGTTGTTTTAATTTCATTTCCAACCTCTCTTGAAAGGAGGCTGGACCATATGGGATGAGGAAGGTTCTTGTGGCCTTGAAGTAGGTTGTTCTACTGGTTCAGGTGTGGTTTCAACTTCAGGCATTTCCATCTTTGATTCTTTCGGGCTGAGTCACCAATTTTCCCGATCTAGGTTTAATTTCCTGCAACGACACATGAAATTCCTGTAACACGGGAACATAAATTTCTTGCAACGACTGTGGTGCAATATAGTAGGTAGGAAAAGTGGGATAAGTGACCAATCCAATATTGTGAGCATATTGGATGGTTTTATTGTTGGGGTTATACACTAGATGAGTAGGGAGTTGTGTGGGACGAGGTTGATTTGGTAGGGCAGGAAACTGAAGATGTCATTGTCGTTGTACCATTTGTTGTGGTGTGGTATGTGGAGTATAAAAGTTTTGAGTTGGAAAATTCTGTGCAACAGGGTAAGAAAATTTCCCATGCCAAGGTTTTTGAGGAGGCCAGGACTGTCAGGGCATTGGAATATTCCACATCTGATTTTGAGTTTAAGGAAATTGAAAATGTGACTTTGACACACCTGTAGTACGTGGCTGCCATGGCCTTTGAGGTGTCATTGCATATAGTGCATTGACAACTCCCTGATTTGCTATATATGCTCCTTTAATTTCAGGAAGAGAAGGACATTGATCGGTGGAATGCTCAACTTCACAAATTTTTCATACCTCTATACCATCAGAATGGAATTCCCTCAGAGCATGTTTCTTCCTACATTTGGAGTAGAACATGACCATGGCTTTATCCAATTACTCCTGCTTCTTCTTAGCCTGCAAAAAATCCAGTTTTGAAGATAAAGTGCTAAGAATATCAATCTTAAAATTTTCAAATAAATTACCCATTTCAGCTCTAGTTACTCCAGTTCCGGCAACTGATTTTACACTCCTGGAAAAAGTGTCTCTTGACCCTCCTCCAACCTTGGAATTTCCTCTTGAATATCTTCTACATAGTTCACACACATCATCATAGCTCAGTTTTGATACATCACCTACTCCCATTAAATTTAAAATCTCTAGAAACTCTGGTCTAATGGCTCTAAGAAAAAATTTCCTTTTGGTTTCCTTTCTCAATGGATTCATCTTGGATATCTATATATTATATTGAAATCTCTCCACTACGTCCTCCAGACTCTCCCCTTCCTTCTGAGTCATGCCAAAATTTTCTTCTCTGAGGTGTCTAGTTTTACAATAATCTTGGTATTTCCTTAAGGATACCTTCTTCATTTCATCCCAAGTTGAAATGGATTTTGGACCCAAACCCATAAACAACCTGTGAGATGCATCTTTCAGTGTCGCAGGAAACAATTTCAGCTTTTGAGACTTGGAAGAATAGTCATAGCTCCTGCATAACACATCAAACTCAAATAATAAGGCATCGGGATCTGTAGAAATTTTAATAAAAATTATGTATTGCCCAAATTCTCCTGATCTCACAATTATATGCCATTGTTAAATACATAATCTCTTCTACAAAAATATTGCGGAATTTAAAACACGATCGCGAATTGGAAACACATGAAGAAATGTCAATCACACATAACAAATATGTTTTTACCGAGAAAACATAAATCTAAAAACCCCACTATCATATATTATGTATATATCATGGATCATGAAACAATCTCATACAAAAATCTAATCCAAGAGCTCTCGGTACAATATACAATCGTCTCACACTGTCATACAAAAATTGGCAAATACATGTGCCAATTTATTGCCTCCTGACAGCCTGCCTCCACTGTGCAATCCCTACTGATAACAATCCCTGAATGAATGAGATCCTGCTTGCCTTGACTGCGCAATCCTCATTGGGATCTCCAATGTGTTTGTGGTTGCATGAGTGCACCCACTAATGTCACGACTAATAGTCAAGCTGTCCCTTTCACCTATCTCTCAATTGGGTCTCCACTGGATCTGACATGCATGTAGTTAACAATAGTAAATATTCAGTTGCATGTGAGACCACTGCTTGTGAATTAATTAAATAATTAATTCACTGATCTCTCACTAGTGTATGTTCAGTTACAACTAGCACAACTGAGTTTAACTCACTTAACTGAGTTAAACTACTTTACAACTCACATAACTACACATCCAACTCTGTTACAACTTCGAATCACTCAGTGACAACTAAGTCCACTTGCATGTCCCACCAACCAACCTTTGAACCCGAATTTCCTATAGCTAACTGGTTTGCCACTTCAGTTAACTATTTCAAAGTGCTCATTGAAAATAGATTAATATTTATTGTCCAGTTATTATTAAGGGATAATAATAGTCGACATGCATCTATAAATAGACATGCGATTTATAAATAGAACTCGCACATACATCTAAAAATAGAACATCATATATAAATAGAATTTTCTCACCATATGTAATTATACATCATATATAAATAGAATTTTCTCATGCATCTATAAATAGACCTCCACCTAAAAATAGCCTGTGTGGGCCCCACCTAGTGTAGGTGCTTAATTTTCACTAGGATCAAGGATGTTGTTTACGGATGCCAATTTCATTATTTCTTGTTACAACCTTCAACACTCCTTCTCAATAAGAAAGGAATTTCCTTGCATGCAACATGCAACTCCATGCATGCGACATGCAACCCTTGCATGCAACACTTCTCTAGTGTTTCTCGCACATGCAACTCTTGCATGCAACACTTCGCTAGTGTTTATTGCACATGCAACCTTTGCATGCAACATTTCTCCAGTGTTTCTCACACATGAAACCTTTGCATGCAACACTTCAGAAACTAAATAGCCTCCAAACAACTTAATTAGTATAATGCATCTGTCATCAAAGTCTTCTAACTTGTTACTAGCTATTGCACATGTCTACTGGATCCTCTGCGTTGTTAACACCTGCATCCATGCACTCTGCACTTGCTTCCAACTCTGATCTGTGCTCCAGTATCTGACATTGTCACTTTGATTTCATTTCCTCACGACATCTGATTGCATCAATCCCACTGATCTTGCTACTGCTGCTCTGTGGGATCCTAGTAGCCAGGTTCAATTCATGAGATCCACACCATCTCAATGAATCCTGCCCAGAAATTTCTTCTTGGGATTATCCATGCATTTCGCCCCATCTCTCATGTGGTGGCATAGCTGCATTCACTCCCCCTTCCCATCTGGAATGAAATTTCTCTACATTATTTGTTTCTCCCACTCCATGATCCTCCTCTTGTGGTTGCTCCACATCCTAAGGTTCACTCTTACGTGCATGCAAATCCAACTCCCTCTCAAGGATCAATTGCATGGCTTTCTCACACTTCCCAAAAATAGGAAGATCTGTAGAAATCCCATCTACATCAATTCTATAGAGATTCTTAACTTGAATCCAAACCTTCTTGGCTTACCCTATTGCTTTGTGTCATAGGAAAAATTTTCCTTCACTAAAGACAACATGATAGCCTCTATCCTCTAACATTGCGACTGAGACTAAATTTTTCTTCAAACCTGCTAAGTGCATTAAATATTTTAAATGAAAGAGTTTACCTTACACCCTCTAAAAGGTAATGGTAGCAATCCCAGTCAAACTGTATCATCCATCATCGCCCAATTCAATATGAATCTGGAGATCTTTCTCCTCCAAGTTACTGAAAAGTTTCTTATCTGCCATCATGTGAAAGGAAGCACCACTATCCAAGTACCACCCTGATCCCAATTCACTTGACACCATGCATGCGATCAATGAGAATTCAAGCTCAAATTGCGAAGCAAGAGCCTCACCAGTTGCAGCTCTAGCATCCATCTTGTTCTTCTTCTTTTGTGGACAATTTGTGGCAATATGTCCATACTCATGACAGTGAAAACACTTCACTTTGGACATGTTGTGCTCCTTGCCATCTTCACCGGCCTCTAATTTAGAATGGAATTTCTTCCACTTCCCCTTCTTTACCTCTATAGACAAAGCACAATCCTCTTCATCATCATGCTTTGATGAAGAGCCATCTATGGTGTTCTGCCTGAACTCCTCCTGCACCAGATTCGACCACAGTTGTTCCCAATCCGATAGTTTTTCCTGTCTGTTGACAGAGTATTCATAACTGTGCCAACTCTTAAGAAGTCCCAAGAGAGCCAAGCTCACCAAATCATCATCAGCAACATTGATTCCCACACTCCCCTGTTCATCCCAACATTGGACAAAATTTGTGAGATACTTTGGAATATTGTTGCCTTTTTCGATCTTGATCTTTCCGAGTTTATCTTTTAGCGCCAATTCCCTATGGTCGATGCTTCTTTGGAAAATATATGTCAAAGAATTCCACATAGAATATGGTGTGGCTTTCACATGAAGGCTTGAGACAATGTGGGCTCGTACACCTTCCAACAGAATCCTTCTCGCCTTCGCCACTTTATTTTGCCATGCATCAAGTAATGCAGCATCTGTCGAAGTGGGCTTAGGACATCACTATCAATGAATTCCTTCAAGCCATTATCTTCAAGCACTGCCTCCATCCTATCCTTCCAGAAAATTTAGTTCGAGCTACCCTCGAGTGCATACTCTAGCCGCAAGCCATTGAAAGCCATTTTGATGTTTTCTCAATTCTCGCACCAAGAAATTCTTGTAACAAATTCGAATTGTTTCCACAAACAAACTAAGCTCCTGCTTCAAAATTGCAATATTCCGTGCTCTAATACCATATAGAAATTTTAATAAAAATTATGTATTGCTTGGATTCTCCTGATCTAACAATTATATGCCATTGTTAAATACATAATTGATTCTACAAAAATCTTGCAGAATTTAAAACACGATCACCAATTGTAAACACATGAAGAAATATCAATCACACATAAGACAAATGTTTTTACAGGGAAATCATAAAGCTAAAAACCCCACTATCATATATTATGTATATATCATGGATCATGAAACAATCTCATACAAAAATCTAATCCAAGAGCTCTCAGTACAATATACAATCGTCTCACACTGTCATACAAAAATTGGCAAATACATGCGCCAATTTACTGCCTCTTGACAGCCTGTCTCCACTGCGCAATCCCTGCTAATAACAATCCCTGAATGAATGAGATCCTAGTTTCCTTGACCGTGCAATCCTCATTGGAATCTCCAATGTGTGTATGGTTGCATTAGTGCACCCACTAATGTCACAACTGATAGTCAAACTGTCCCTTTCACCTATCTCTCAATTGGGTCTCCACTGGATCTAACATGAATATAGTTAACAATAGTAAATATTTAGTTTGATGTGAGACCATTGGTTGTGAATTAATTAAATAATTAATTGATTGATCTCTCACTAGTGTATGTTCAGTTAAAACTAGCACAACTGAGTTTAACTCACTTAACTGAGTTAAAATACTTTACAACTCACATAACTACACATCCAACTCTGTTACAACTTTGAATCACTCAGTTACAACTAAGTCCACTTCCATGTCCCACCAACCAACCTTTGAACTCGAATTTCCTATAGCTAACTATTTTTCCACTTTAGTTAACTATTTCCAAGTGCTCGTTGAGAATATATTAATATTTATTGTCCAACTATTATTAAGGGATAATAATAGTCGACATGCATCTATAAATAGACATGCAATCTATAAATATAACTCACACATAAATGTAAAAATAGAACAACATCTATAAATAGAATTTTATCCATATTTAAATAGACATCATTTATAAATAGAAGTTTCTCATGCATCTATAAATATACCTCCACCTAAAAATAGCCTGTGTGGGCCCCACCTAGTGTAGGTGCTTAATTTTCACTAGGATCAAGGATGTTGTTTCCATATGCCAATTTCACTACTTCTTGTTGCAACCTTCAATATGATCTTCACTAGAGGCACCACAAAAATTAGGCAAGGCTAAGGGAGGAATGTTTTTCATCTGAGTAGCTCCACCAGTCTCCCTGATAGGGAATTCAAATGCAACCAGTTTCTCTTCTTTCTCGGTGTAGATCCCATCTATGTTACCAATACCCTCTTCATGAGCCATATTAGACCAAGAGAGAGCATGACCTCTGTAAAAGATAGATTCTTCAGAATCAATGGGTTGGAACTCTGTTTCTTGAATAGGATTAATGAAGAATTCCTTTTCAGGCTTACCACTGAGCAACGATGTTGACTTCCTTAGGAGGGGAGGTTATAAATGGGAAGAAACAAAGGATTTACCAATATAATATTGTGTTGTAGAAGTATTGACTTGTTTGGAATCAACAACCAAACTCTCTTCAGGACTACAGATCTCCTGCTCAGATTCTCCTTCATTTGCGGCCTTTTTTCTTGCATACCTCCTTGTTATGGCCATTGTATTAGTGAATGAAGTGGTGCTCACACCACCACGAAAAATAATTGAAAATATTGGACCTTATTCATCTATTATACAAGAAAATTCAAAAATTCTACTTACCAAACAAGCAGGACATGACTTTGGAGAAATTCCGATCTCTGCAGGTGCGTAGGCATTACCCTACGTCTTACCACTTCGACTCCCCCAGTCCTGCAAAATTTCAAACAAAAAAAATCATAAAATAACTTTCAGT
Organism: Pinus albicaulis; assembly: GCA_034641835.2. Taxonomy (NCBI): domain Eukaryota; kingdom Viridiplantae; phylum Streptophyta; class Pinopsida; order Pinales; family Pinaceae; genus Pinus; species Pinus albicaulis. The sequence continues at coordinate 943,104,301 of CM076581.1, forward strand.
ATCATCCCTTAGCACCTCCCTAGCAACGATGCCAAAATGTTGAGTCAAATTATAGGCTTATAATTTTTCAATCATAAATTTTCAACCCAGGGCAGGTAGGCTTATGAGATGTTGTGAAAAATATATGCATGCTTAATACTTCAAGTGTTTACTAATAAAAACAGTCAATCACTCATCAAACTAATGCCTATTTTCTGAATCCACATTTTTCAGCAAAGGCTATGGAGTGGATCTAGACATCCCTCTACAACTCTTAGTCTTGCTGATGTGATAAAAAAGATATGAGATCAAACTTACAGCAAGAAAGAAATCAACTTGACAATACAAATAAAATTTGATCAAATGAAATCCACACATTTAACACAAAAACTGAATCATTTAATCAATTGATAATTGTTGTTGAAAAATTCAGAAAGAGTACATTAGCTGAATGAAAGAATTATTATTGCATAATAGAAATTAAAATGTACACACACACACAACTAAGGGAGTTGTGAATGAAGGGGGCCCTCCCTCACTCACAACCCCTGCAAAATTAAAGAGGCTTGCTCAGTAGAGTAGACAGAACATGAAATATTGTATTAATATGGAAATATTATAGTCGAGTACAATCTGATATGTGCTATCAACAAATCCCAACCCAACCCCTTACATCATAAAGCATAGTCAAATTTATAAAAGTTTGAAAGCCCATATTTGGCTCAAATGAGGAAAATACTAATCTGAGCTAGGAGCTATAAATACAAGAACAATATCATCAAAATTAGCTAATTTGGGTTTAATCCATGACTGAAATCATGGATTAGACAATTTTCGTTATGGGTTTGAAGTTGCTCCTCATGCGGCCAATGAGAAGAGGTCTGCGAATCTGGGTAGTTTTGAAGGTGGATTTGGCAAGGCCAATAGGACAACATCCATGTACGATGAATTCCCCACAAAACCCATGTTCTCATTTTATTTGGTAGTGAGTGGAACATAGCTAACCGCTAATTCTATTGCAGGAAATTGGAGTGGTTGTAGGAAATCTGCTACAGGATTCTCGGAACGTCTGCAGGAAATGCGGCCGCACGAGCTATCTTCAGGAATTTCAGGGTTGTTTAAGATCAAAGCAAATCTGCATAGGATTCTTAGATTAGTTTTCATGATAATTTCAATAAGGAAACATCTAGTTAAGGAATACTTAATATTAAAGGTAAAAATGATACTTTTTGATGTTCATTTGCATACCTCAAGCCTATAGTACCCTTTTGGCCAAAACCTAGCTGATATAACTGAAATAAGAATATTAGGGGTTAAGGAGAGGTCAAAATGGGAGAGATAAGATCTAGCAAAGGTGCCAAAATTAGGCAAAATGGGGACTCAATAGTCCCCCCATGCAAGGGAGATAATTCGTATTCTACTACACGTTCGCCAGGCTGTTGGCTTTGCACCTTACCTCCTGGAAGTGGAGCCCAATAAGCTCCTTGACGTGGTGGTAAATATGGTGGAGGGTCTTATTTAGTCTCCAATTTTTCCTCACCATGGTAACTTCAGTGCCACCTTGTAGTTTGTGGCAAACCATGGTGGAAAGAGTCGAGTCTCCTTCAATGATGATCGACCCAAGACCTTGGACTTTGGCAATGGCCAGGCCGTGCTCCAAGGATAGGAGCTCCATAGTTTTGTTGGTGGATTTGCCTAGATGGCCAACATAAATCCGCAAAATTTCTCCATTATAATTCCTGAAAGTTCCCCCAAAGCACGCAACACCTGGATTACATTTAGCAGTGCCATCATAGTTTAATTTTAGGATATATTTATTAGGGGGGTTGCCACTTAACTGGAGAATTTGTGCCCTCCATGGTTAGGATCCTAGTATTCAAGGGGGAAGAATGAAAAACATGGATTTGAATGATCCTTAGATCTTAGGGACAAGGTGGACCAGAAAAATTCTGCAAATTGGCAATAGCGATTGATTCTCTGACCACCTGCATAATTGAGGTAAGGATGTTGTTCGTCGGTGTCCTATTCCCTCTGAAAATTATAGCATTTATTTCCTTCCAAACAACCCAGCATATGGTGCCCAAGATCATGTTCCAGGCCCTGTCTACCATTAGGTGCAGGGATATTGAATTTCTCCAATTGTACAGAGTGCTCAGGATAGATTCCTTGTTTTTGTATGAGGTTCTGAAAACCATATAAGCTCATTCCCAATGAAAATTGGTGTAATCACAGACATTTAGCAGGTTATTGATGCTTTCCTCCTCCAATTCGCATAAAGGGAATATTGAGGGGCCTTTCAAGCCATGCTTTAAAATATTATCCCAAGTGAGAATGTTTCCCTGCATTGTAGCCATAGAAATATGTAGATTTTTATCCATAATTGTTTATCCCATAAAGTTTTCCACTTCTCCTAGGGTTGTAGTTGATTGTTTTTTGCCTTATAACTATAGGCCTCCTTGAGATTGAAGTGCCCAACTGATTTTTTCCCCATCTAAGCTTTCCCTTCCCTTTTTCAAGTTGTATTTTCCTTTCTTGAATTATTCTTTCGAAACTAGCCCAGTCAAAACCCTCTAGTAATGGATCCCATTCTTTCACCTCAAGCCATTCTCTCCATCTATCATTATCGTTGATGGGCTTCCAGTAGTGATCCACTTTGTGTTTTCCTTTCCACTTCATTGCAGTGCTTAGCGTTATGAATTTATCCCTAATTAGGTTTGGAAGTTGTTTCCATGCGTCCTCCAAGGATAGGGCTTTTCCCCATTGCCAATTTCCCAGAAGCAGTGCTCTTGGATGATCTCTTTATTATCCCATGCCCGATTACATATAGTAGAACCTGTTATGTTACCTATGAGTCTGATAAGGTCATCTACCGAGTGATTAGGTGTGTATTTATCTTTCCAAATGATTAGCCAAGGCATGTCTAGTTTGTCAAGTCATCGCCACCAAGTTTTTACTCACAGGGTCTTCCTCGCCATGTTAGGGTCTCTAAGACCAAGACCACCATTGCATTTTGGCTTGCATACATTCTCCTAAGCCACTAAAGACCATTTTTTCCTTGTCTCTAAGCCTCTCCGAAGAAATTTTCTTTGTATGCCTCGTATTATATTGATGAATGATTTGGGGGCCAATAACGCCGAGAAAATATACATGGGTATTTCCCGCAACACAAATTTTACTAGGAGCAATCTTCCAGCCAAATTGAGTGATATTAAGGTCTAGTTGGAAAGTATTTTGCAGATATTATTAAGTAGATACTCCCAGTTAGACTCCCTGAAAGGTTTGTTTGTAAGAGGGACACCTAGGTATTTGGATGGGAGGGAGGATCACTAAAAAACTATAGTTCTGGTGATGTTTTTCCGGATGGACATGGGGGTATTAAAAAAGAAAAGTTTCGATTTTTCCAGGTTAATGGAAGTACACAAGGCTTCACAAAATTAATTGAGAATTTCTTTGAATTGATCCTCTTCTTTGATCATGGGAGTTCCAATTAAGAGAGTATCATCCACAAATTTCTATTCAGTTGTGGGAGGGGCATTGTTGTGTATCTTAAGACCCATCATGGTATTATTGAGGTTGGATTCTATAACGGTTATGCTGAGGTCTTCAGCCATTATGACAAAGAGGAAGGGAGACAAGGGGGTCTGCTTGTCTTATGCCTTTGGATGGGTAAAAGGGCTTGGAGGGAGATCCATTGATGAGAATGGAGAAGAAGGCTCCCAACACCAAGGACATTATCCACCTTGTACATTCTTGGTTGAAGCCAAAGGCTTTAAGGATTTCCTTCATATATACCCAACTTAACTTATCAAAGGCTTTCACCATGTCAAGTTGCATTATCATACCTAGCTTCTTCATGGATTTTAGAGAATGAATTAATTCATGGGATTGGATAATGTTTCCCACGATTTTATGGCCTTCCACATACCCTAATTGATTGGAAGATATGAGGAGGGGTAGGATAGCTTTGATTTTGTTAGCTAGAACTGTGGAGATGATTTTGTAAATAAAATTATAGAGGGAAATGTGTCTAAAACGATGAGGAGTTTCAACCCCTTCTTCCTTGGGAATGAGAGTGAGGAAGGTGGCATTAAGAGCTTTCAATATCGTTTTATTGATTCTAGAATCCTCCACCAGGGCATGTATTTCCTATTTCATGAAGGGCTAGACAACTTTGTAAAAATCAATGGTAAAACCATCTAGGTCGAGGGCCTTCCCATTGGGCATAGACATGACTGCATCCTACACCTCCTGTAGGGAAAATTATATCAGGAGCATTTTGTTATGATATTGATTGAGAATGGTTGGGATGTTAGCACTGATTTTCCTTATTTCCCTATTCTTGTCCCCCCTTGGCTCCTCTAGTATATTGTTGCAGTAGTCATTCAACATTTTATCTATGTCCTCATGAGTATGGATCGTATTACCATCCTTGTTTTTGAGGCTGCGTATTCTATTATGGTTCCTATGCTGAATCATTGAGTGGTGAAAGAAGGATGAGTTGTGTTCCCCAAATTTGAGCCACCGAATTCTAGACTTCTGATGGCACAATTTTTCCTCTTGTAAAACACTTTCTTCCCATTTTTTGTGAAGGGTTGTTTCCTCTTGTTTTCGTTGGTTCGATATACCACTATGGATAATATCTTGTTGGAGGTCTTCCATATATTTCTACAGCTTCTTTTTATCTTTAAATATGTTTCCAAATACCTCTTTGTTCCAGTGCTTGATTTTGATTTTGACATTATTTAGCTTTTGTTTAAATTGAAAAATTATCATTCTAGCCTAAGATGGTGTTCCTGCCCACCAATATTTTAGGCTTTCGAAGAATTCAGGGTGTTCCAAACAGAACTTCTCAAAATGGAAAGGCCGATTTTTTGGGCCCGTTGAGATTTGTACTTTCAGAGCGATGGGCCAATGGTCAAATCCCATTTGGGGAAGAATTTAGGAATTTGTTTCCTAGGAGGTCATGAATATATCTTTGGATAGAAGGAAGAAATCCAATCTTGAAGCAACTTTCCTCGTACCACCACTTCTATTATTCCATGTGAAGGTGACATTCATAGATGGAATGTCTATCAAACCCATATTTTCAATAGTTTCTTGAAATAATTCCGAGTCCCTATCCAAATTTCAGATTCCCCCTATCTTTTCATTTAGGTTTATTATCATATTGAAGTCCCCTTATATGATTTTTAGGGACAAGGGAATGGCTTCGATGAGTTTTTATACCATTTTTAGCATCTATATTCTTTCCACAACCCTTTCGGGGGCGTATATGTTTGTTACACATATGCTTTCATTGGAACCAATGATACTTAGAATTGTAGTGATTGAGCTTCTCATTGCAACCGATGAGGTTAGTTACAACATTGAGCTTTTCCAAAGAGTCAGTTCCCCTCCCTTGGTCCCAAAGGCCAAGTTGGCTATGTAGCTATAGTTTTTGAAACCATATTTTTGGAGAGTGTTAAGGTTCTCCATTGTAAGTTTAGTATCTTGAATGAGAACTATGTTTTATGATTTTTTTTTTCCCTGGACCATTTAGGCCTCTTATATTCCAAGTGATACAATTCAAAGAAATAGATGGGGCGTTAGAGTAAGAGCTCTTACCTTGCCTTCATTGAGCAATCTTTCTCCAAGTTCTTGGAGAGGTTAACTTGTGGTTTTTCTTCCTCTTTTTCTGTCAGGTCCTTTTATGTTGTATTGGTCCATTGTCATGTTTTCATGGATTCCCTTTTGATATAGGTATTACGGAATTTTTCTGTCCATGCCTTGTTTTAGTTCTTGTAACATGTATTCTCACTCTATTTTTTGAATGTGCTCCTCTGGTATTGGTGCAAGGCCCTGTTTTCCTCATTCTTCTGCTATGGAGTTTAATTCCACTCCTTCCAAGGCTTCCTCTATTGCATGGTATTTTGGTTAGGTTTCTATTATTGTTGGTTCCATATATGTGTCCTCGGGATTGTATTCTTCTTTTGCTTGTTGATGCCCATCTTGTTCCATTTTTCATTGAGCACGATTATTCGAGTTTTGGATGATTTCTGGATTTCCTTCCTCATTTTTTCCCCTAATGTTGTTTCTTCTTTATTTTCCTGTATGGATTCAAATCTATTTTTGTTGGATAATGGTTTGTATCCTTGTTTTCTTTATTTCTCCCTATTCTGTTTGTTTCTCGGTTCGACCTTAGTGAACACTTGTTCCTCTGTATTTTTTTAAGCTTGGGTGCTGGTATGTTGTGCTTTGTTCAGAGGGAATTCTCTTAATATATGTCCGTCCTCATGGAAGTTTCTGCATTGGAATGGTATATGTTCATAATCTAGGTTTTGAATGTATAAATTTGCTGAATAAATCACTTATTCAATGGAGATTAACCTGATCACACATCAATTTCGAATTGCATGCATAACACATAATCTCTTCTACAATTAATTGTCACATGCGGAAAGAATAAAAGCGATAGCACATCAAATCATCACACACATTAACACAGTATGTATGGGGAAAGCTTATAGCTGAAAACCCCTCAGCTATTCTGTATATTATATGGAGAGAACATGCAGCAAATACATAGTACAAACTCCTCACAAGTACTCAGTACTATCTCCCAAAGCTACACAAAAACTAGCTTGGTTTTGAACAAGTCACAGGTTCAAAACACACCCACTAATTTCCCTTCCTCTATTGCGCAGTCAAGGCTGGTCTAAATAGAGATCCAAGTTCGAATCTCACTGGCTCCAACTGCGCAATTTTCATTGGTAATTTCCTCCAAGTGTGGTGCAAATCTCATGCACAACTGATGTCGCAACTGATAGCTAACTCAACCATTTCATCTACCTCTTTCACTTGTCGCCACTGAACTGTCCATGCACTGAGTTAAACTGATGTGTTCTTTAGTTGAATAATGAGTTAATATTTTGTGAATTAAATAATATTTAATTCACACAACTCATCTCTAGTGTATTAGCCAGTTAAACTAAATACAACTAGTTCAACTAGTTAACCAGAACACCATCTCCATTAACTATCGCATCAACTCCACCGAACTCCACCACTTGAGCTCTAACTGAAGTCAACCATGCATTAGCTCACTTAACCCATAGGAAAAGTGTAAATCCTTCTGGAAGCTGCATGCCCCACCTCCGGGGGTCAAACTGAAGTGCTCCAAGAGAGTAAACTGAAGTTTAGAGTTCAAATATTATTAAGGGTAAATAATATTCTACTGTTCTATTTTTAGACAGGCAGTCTAAAAATAGACTTCGACACAAATGTAAATAAGTCTCACTCATGCACACCAACGCAGTAATCCTCAGATAACCTCTTTGTCCAGGTCCATGATCCATATGTCTAAATAGAGATAATTAAAAATAGACTTTTCGACAAAATCCACATGTGTGGTCCCCACCTAGTTTAGGAGATCACTTTCCAACTAGGATCGGGAAAGATGTTTCAGGAGGCCTCTTTCACTGTTTCTTGTTGCCATTTTCAACACTCCCTCTCAACAAGAAAGGACTGTCTTTTCATGCGACATGCAACTCCATGCATTCGCCCTGCAACCTTCCCAAGCGCCATGCAACTCCATGCATCTGCTCTGCAACTCCTCTGAAACTGAATAGGCTCCAAACAACTCAATCAGTCTTGATGTATCTAGCATCTATCATCAAAGTCTTCAACTTCTGCTGGTACCAACTGCACATGTCATCAGGAACTACTGCGCTGTTGAACTCTTGCACCCATGCACTCTTGCACTTGCTGTCAACTCTGATCCGCGCTCCAGTATCCGACACTGTCACTTTGATCTGCCTGCATCACTCCAATTGATCTTGCTACTGCTGCGCTGTGGGCACCTCGTAGCCAGGTTCAATCCATGGGATCCACACCATCTCATGAATCTGCCCAGAAATCTCATCATGGGATTAATCATGCATGTCGCCCCACCTCATACCTGGTGGTATAGCTGCATGCACTCCCTCTGCCCGTCTGGCAATTTCTCACTTGGTCTCTTCCACTCCATGAATATCTTATTGTTGCTCCATCACAGAGTTCTTTCCTGCATGCAAAACTTGCTTCCTCTCAAGCATCAATTGCATGTCTTTCTTGCACTTCCCAACAGTAGGAAGCTCCGTAGACATCCCATCTACTTCAAGTCTGTAGAGATTCTTAGCTCGAATCCCAACCTTCTTGACTTGTCTTATTGCTTTGTACTGAAGGAAAAATTTTCCTTCACTAAAAACAACATCATAGCCCTTATCCTCTAACATTGTGACTAAGATTAAATTCTTCTTTAAACCTGGAACATGCACAACATCTTGTAAGGCCAGTTTATGACTCCTACGAAAGGTTAATGAATTGCCGTCACTAGGTCGCATTGTATCGTCCACCGTCGCCCAACTCAACATGCATCTGGAGACCTTTCTCCACCAAGTCACTGAAAAGATTCACATCTCCCGTCATGTGAAAGGAAGCACCACTATCAATATACCACCCCGATCCCAATGCACTAGACAACATGCATGCGATCAATGAGAAGTCCAGCTCAAACTGCGAGGCAAGAGCCTCACCAGCTGCAGCTCCAGCAGCCTGCTTGTTCTTCTTCTTCTTTGGGTAATTCGTGGCGTAATGTCCATGATCGTGACAGTGAAAACACTTCACTTTGGACATGTCACGCTCTTTACCATCTGCACCGGATTGAGAAGCCTTCTCCTTGCCCTTCCCCTTCCTTGCTTTAGCAGCCAAAGCACACTCTTCTTCATCAGATGCCTTTAATGAAGATCCATCCCTGGTAGTCCTCCTGATCTCCTCTTGCATGAGATCCGACCACAGTCGCTCCCATCCTGAAAACTTCTCCCGACCATTGACACTATCTTGATATGAATGCCAAGCCTTCGGAAGACCAAGGAGAGCCAAGTCCACCATATCCTCATCTTCGATAGTCACCCCCACACTTCCCAGCTCATCTCTGCACTGAGTGAACTTCGTGGGGTATTTTGCGATGCTGTCGCCTTTCTCCATCTTGATGTTTCTGAGTCTATCTTTGAGCGCCAGCTTCCTTTGGTCGCTCTTGCTTTGGTATAGATCCATCAAAGCTTTCCACATTAAATATGGAGAAGCCTTTCCATGCAGGCTGGACACTATGTGATCCTTTATGCCCTCCAACAGGATCCTTCGACATTTTGCTTGTTTCTTTCGCCAGGCTTCCACAACAGCAGCATCATTAGAAGTAGGCTTTGGAATCTCTTTCTCCATGAATTCCAACGGCCCATTATCATCTAATACAGCCTCCATGCGGTCCTTCCATGCAACATAATTCGAACTTCCTTCCAAGGCATATTCGAGTCGCAAACCGTTGAAAGACATTTTCGCCGTGGCACCAAGAGCACAAATTTGCAAATTCGAATTTCACCACCAGCTGATAACTCAATCGCTTCCGATCTACACTTGAGAAAAAATTATTTCCAAATCAGAGATTGACTGCATGGGCTTTTACCAGACCTTTCACTTTCCGAAGAAAGATGAATCCGAGGCTACTTGTAGCCCGTATGCAGGCTCCGTCCGAGGAAATAAGTTTGCAATCACCGTAATAGATCTCGACACCAATATCCCTCCGATACCACAGAAATTCTGTCGAATAACCACTTATTCAATGGAGATTAACTTGATCACACATCAATTTCTAATTGCATGCATAACATAATCTCTTCTACAATTAATTGTCACGTTAAAGAATGGAAGCGATAGCACATCAAATCATCACACACATTAACACAGTATGTATGGGGAAAGCTTATAGCTGAAAACCCCGCAGCTATTGTGTATATTATAATGGAGAAAACATGTAACAACTCAGTACAATACTCCTCACAAGTACTCAGTACTATCTCATGAAGTTACACACAAACTAGCTTGGTTTTGAACAAGTCACAGGTTCAAAACACATCCACTAATTTCCTTCCTCTATTGCGCAATCATGGCCTGTCTAAATAGAGATCCAAGGTTCGAATCTCCTTGGCTTGACAGCGCAATCATCATGGGAAATTTCCTCCAAGTGTGGTGCAAATCTCATGCACAACTGATGTCCCAACTGATAGCTAACTCAACCCTTTCATCTACCTCTTTCACTTGTCGCCACTGAACTGTCCATGCACTGAGTTAAACTGATGTGTTCTTTAGTTGAATAATGAGTTAATAATTAGTGAATTAAATAATATTTAATTCACACAACTCATCTCTAGTGTATTAGCCAGTTAAACCAAATACAACTAGTTCAACTAGTTAACCAGAACACCATCTCCATTAACTGTCGCATGAACTCCACCGAACTCCGCCACTTGAGCTCTAACCGAAGTCAACCATGCATTAGCTCAACTAAACCATAGGAAAAGTGTAAATCCTTCTGGCAGCTGCATGCCCCACATCCGGGGGTCAAACTGAAGTGCTCCAAGAGAGTAAACTGAAGTTTAGAGTCCAAATATTATTAAGGGTAAATAATATTTGACTGTTCTATTTTTAGCCCGCCAGTCTAAAAATAGATTTCGACCTAAATGCTAAAAATAGAGGTCCATCTATTTTTACCAACATGACCAATCCTCCAAGAATAGCATACTGCAGCTCCCGGTCCATGATCCATATGTCTAAAAATAGACATAGTCTAAAAATAGACTTTTCAACAAAAATCACGTGTGGTCCCCACCTAGTTTAGGTGATCACTTTCCAACTAGGATCAAGAAAGATGTTTCAGGAGGCCTCCTTCACTGTTTCTTGTTGCCATTTTCAACATTGAAGCCATTTTTCATCTCTGAAAACAAACTTTATTATTCCTGGTAAAGTTCTCGAGACACCCATGTATACACATATTCTAGCATAGGAGACATAGTAGGTGTTCCTTGTTCCTTCTGAAATTTTTATATATTCACCTATCTCGACTCCAATCCCTTTAAGCAAAAATGGAGACTAGTAATCAGTGGGCAACGAGTAGAGGTTGACCCATACTAACACTCTCGTGAAATATTCCTTTTCCGGTGTAAAGTTCTCCTTCTAGTATCACATGTATAGCCTTATCGAGTCAAGGAAGTATGGGCCTCCTTAAAATAATATGTATTTGTCTTCTAGAAGGTCAAAATGACTGTAAATAATCCTTTCGACCCCAGTTGTAGTCTTATTTCTCCCTTAGGTCGCCATTTTAACTGAATCCACCAGTTTAAATATTTTTCGGTTGGCCACATGCCCATGAATTTGCAGATGACTGCATGTTCCTGAATAAAATCCCAATAGGTTGCTACATTTGGGTCTTGTATTTATAGAAACAATATCTATGTTTCTTTTGGTCTGCAGTTGCTATTGGTCTTTGGATAGGTTCCTTGGGGTCTTCCCACCAAGGGGTGTTTAGGCCTACGCTTCGAACCTTCTTGTGATGTCGAAGCTTCATCTGCATCTGATCCCAACACCATCTTGTTATTTTTTGAGATTTCTTTTGGATATTTGTTAGCTTCTACAGACTTGCTCAGTCTGGATGAGTGAAAGGTGTTATACATAGTTAAATTTATGAAAAAGGAGGTTTTTCGCTCCTTGTTCTTTCCAATGATTGTGTCGCGAAAGGAGGGGGCCTTCTTGCCCCCCCTAGCATCTGCCATGGGCTAGACTGTGCAGAACAACGAACCCTAAAAACGGAACCTAAAACCCTAGTAGAGTGCATTCCTCAGCCAATAATTAGGAGCAAAAGTTGAATCTGTCAGTGTCGACCATAATTATTTGAGTAGTTATGGATATGTAAAGAACTTATTTCTTGGAAGTGATAAATTGTTATCTTTCCCACGTGCAAGGAGAGGCCAACTAGGAATTAGTTTTGCAAGTTACATTCATTGAATTATGTAACCACTTGCAAGAGGAAGCTGCTTGGTTTTTATGTAAAAGACCAGAAGAGTTTTCGTTACTCCTTTTTGAAATATAAAAAATAGATATTTAAGTGTAGAATTTATCGTGTTGATTGATTGAGTTACATGCCTGGTCATCTGGCTAACTGTAGAGTATGGGCCACTCTATAGCCATCTTGATCTTCTATCTATGCTTTAGTTTTTCAAATTACACATTTTTCTTTCTTAATAGATGAAATTTCCTTCTATTCAATTTTTTTTTTATGAAAAGGAGTTCTCAATTTTATTTTGAATAAGGATAATTTGTTATGTGCATAAAGTTTGGGACATATTTGATCTTAGTCATATTCCTAGTTAATTTAGTTTCATATATGAGTGCTACATAGAATAATTGAATTTATAAGAACGTGATAAATTGAATAAACTTTGTTCACTACTTAGTATATTTCTTGTACGTAGTTTAATTCTATTTACTATAGCCTATTTCTTGTACGTAGTTTAATTCTATTTACTATAGCCTATAGTTTGTAGTTAGTTTATTTTAGTTTGTTGTAAGTATTTTTTTATAGTAGCATAGGTCGTTTAATTCTGTTTATTGTTGTTATTTTCATAGGTAGTTTATTTTCAATTTTTTAAATTTATTTCGCATAGCAGAATTAGCTTATTATTGAGTTACCATGTATAGTTTTATGATAGTGATGACTATAAAATTGTATAAAGAAACGTAGTAAAAAACGGTAAAATGAAATAATTGTGTAAGTAAATAAAAGGCTAAATAATTTAGAAATATAGAATGTACATATAGTGCACAACATTTTTCAAGTTTTATGATCTTGGATTGATAAATAAAATAAAGTTCTTATCACGCTTAATTGTATACATGGTTAGAGTTTGTCATTTTTTGGTGTCATGGCTCAGGAAACACCAATTTTTTAATCTTTTATTTTATATTTAGCATTATGAATCCAATGAATATGGATAAGGAGAGAGAGAGAGAGATAATCTTGGAAGGTTTCTTCCTAAGTCTCCTCCCAACACTAGCTATAAAAGGCTAGAGAAACAAGAATATTTGCTTCAACACTAAAATTTGAATTTAATTGAAAGCCTAGTTAGCCTTAGCACTATTTCATTTTTGTATATACTGAATGGAGAAAATAAAACTTGTATTAAAAACTAGTAATGGCATTACAAGCTATAGTAGTTTTTGAAAACAAATAATGACTATTATTACCACATAAATTTTTGAAAAAAAATAAAAAACTTAATGAAAACCAAAAATCTCATTGAAAGCTATATTGCTTTTTGAAAACTAGAAATGACAATTTTCAACATAAAAAGAAAAAGAAAAAAGGGTACTTTAAAATTAGGTTGTAACAAGCTCATTATTTCTTATCAATATTCTTATAGAATTTAAGAGTAATATACATGATCACATATTATTCATTATTACTATAGATTTTTTTTTGCAACCATTGTTACAATTTTTTTTTACAACAATTGCTACATAAAGTCTTCACAGTCACTATGTCAAGAATCCATCAACAAAATTGATGCATAAAGTCTCGACAGTCACTATGTTGAGAATCCATCTACACAATTGCATAAAGTATCGATAGTCACTATGTTAAGAATCCATCAATACAATTGTTGCATAAAGTATCGATAAATACCATATCCAGAGCTCATACCGACTGATTTCCCTATGCAATTGTATATATACGATGATCTCTAAACTTATTGCATGTAGGCTCAAACTGATGTTGTCGGGGTATATCACTTTGGAACAGTTCGTTTTCCTGGAGGGTAGGCAGATCCAGTATGCAATAACTATAGCAAAGGAAATGTTACATTGAATGAAAGTACAAAAATTAAAGGCATGATTTCTTAAAGTGGAATTGATCATGGCCTTCAACTGCGTGGATTGGGAGTTGTTGAAGCTGGTGTTGATCAAAATAGGTTTGTCACCTATTAACATCAAATGGATAGTGGCTTGCATCAAGACTGAAAACTTTGTTGTGATAATCAATGGATTGCCCTCTCAATTCTTTAGAGCTTTCAGGGGTCTGCGATAGGGTTGTGCCCTGTCCCCACTCCTTTTCCTTATTTTCATTGACTACTTGAGCCTCAAAATGGGCGATATGAGGGACAGAGGGGACGCTTTTTGGAGTTAGAATAACCAAACACATTGTCGTATCACATCTTATGTTTGTGGAAGACTTATTATTTGGTGCGATGAAAACTCCTAAAGAATGGTTTCACATTCATCGAATCATTAACTCCTTTGGTGAGGCTTCTGGACATCACATGAGTAAAAATAAGTATATTCTGGTTTATGAAGAAAGGGAGGACTTGGAAACCAGGGACATTTGAAGTAATTTTGAAATATCACCCCAACATATATATTTTGGCATTGTGTACTTAGGTTTCATATTAAAAGCTAATAGGTACGGAAGCAAAGACCGGGAATGGTTGATTAGCAAGTTTGAGAAAAAATTGGCAGGGTGGCAACATAGATGCCTATCGATGGGGGGGCGTATGATAGTCTAAGCTATAAAATATCTCGGTGTATTGGATGCAACTTTTTATGTTACCTAAGAATATTATCCAGATGATAGAATCTATTATGGCTAGATTCTTGTGGATAGGTAACAATCACTTGGGAAAGATCCATTTGGTCAGATGGATATTTCTGGCTAGGCTAATTGAGGAGGGAGGATGGGGGATCATTGATCCCAAAATTTTTGATAAATCACTGATTGTAAAAAATATGTGGAGGGAAATGATTGGTTACAACCTCTGGTGTCTCATTGTTATTGATAAATATATGTATGGACAATCATTCTCCACATGGATTCAAAATGGGGCAAGAAGGAAAGCTAGTATGTCTGCTATCTGGTGTAGCATGATGAAAAATATTCACTAGATGATGGCTTTCACCTGGTGGGAATTTGGTGATGGTACTTAGATTGAGGTTGGTATAAATGCAATGAAGGGTATTACAGGGAACCATTCCTTATAAGCACAATTGCTCGATTTTATCCACGACGAACGTATTTTTTTCTTTCATCATATTTATAAGTTTCAAAATTTTAACACCAATTTGTAGGGATGGAAATCAACAATGATAATGGGGTTACCAGGATCTTATGCTATATACTGGGAAACATACTTCCAACAATTGCGACATGTAGGAATTACAATCAATACCAAAGAAGATCGTATGATATGGGAAGGTATGTATGAAAAGGGGCAGTCGGTGGTTAAGGAAATTTACCAAATAATGCCAAAAGACGATAAGGAAATCAACCAATATAGATGGTTTCAAGGCACATGGAAATGGGATTTACCAAATAAGCTCAAGTGTTTCAACTACATGGCTATACACGATCGTGTGCTGACATGGAGGAACCTACAACGTCAAGGATTTGCAAGTCCAGACATTTTTCACCTATGCCTAAGGGGGCTTGAAGAAGTGAATCATTTGTTCCTAACTTGCCCATATGCTGCAGCAGTATGGGACGGGGTTATTGACGCTTATAAACTTTCATCTTGCCGATAGTTTCAGTCTTTGAGATCTTATCTCTTCTATTGGTACAAAATGAAAAATAAATACCGCTATCTTCCAATATACATATTTTGGATCATCTCGCACAATAGAAACACTATTATATTCGAACAAAAATTGGCTTTGGTTCGTGTGGATGTTATTAAAACTGTGGCTTATTGCAATGATATTGGACCGGTGAAGAGGTGAGAAAAAATATGGCATATAATGATTAAAGACATATGGAAGGTATTCTCAGTGGGGTTCTTCAATGGGGCATGCACACATAGAAGATGTGGATGTGGTGCTTATATATTAAAAAAATCGGGCTACTATTATCACTTTTTGTGGGAAGGAGGAATTGACACCAACAATAAAGCCGAGATTATCATGTTGTGGGGAGTTCTTTCTGCTGTAAAATCGTTGGGGATTGAGAGGTTACATGTATATGGTGATGCCAAGGGTATCATTGATTGGGTCAAGGAACACAATCAATTTAATCCACCCATTTTATCCAACTGGATGAATCGTATAACAGATCTAGTAATTTCCTTCTAGCACATTCAATTTGAACATATCTACAGGAAACAAAAAATCACCACAAATCTTCTATCCAAACAAGGTATATTGAAGGCTCCTGGTAAGATATATTATGCAACATTTGAACAAGATATC
The DNA here is from genome assembly GCA_034641835.2 of Pinus albicaulis. Taxonomy (NCBI): domain Eukaryota; kingdom Viridiplantae; phylum Streptophyta; class Pinopsida; order Pinales; family Pinaceae; genus Pinus; species Pinus albicaulis. The sequence continues at coordinate 943,120,360 of CM076581.1, forward strand.
AAAATCAAGGTTGACAACATCACATTCTTGTAAGATAATTCTGATTTTTGTTCTTATATTTTTGTGATGTGGCAAAGAGGGAGGTTCCAAATTTAAAAGTTAGGAAGAAAAAGGAAGAATACAAAAGATGGATCAAATAGTATATAGTAGGGATCTCTCTAAATTGAAAATCCCAGATTTCATCTATAATGATTCTTTCGTTTTTTGTTTTTTTTAGAACAATAGGGAGCATGAAAGTCAATACAAAAGATGTAAGGATGGTCAATATAATACGTAAACACGCAAATATGGTTGTATACTAGGGGATAGCAAAACAATATGGGTTTTTGAAACTATTTTTTTTTGGTAAGCTGAGTAGTACCTGTCATTTTTATTCATTTTTTAAAAAAGGGCAGATTACAAAATATATTCTCTTCCGATGCCTCAACCTGCCCTGGCAGAAAACTAGGTCTGCTGACATCGAAAGGAATTGTATGCCATCCAAAACCAAAATGTATTTAGTCTATCATACTCAGCTCTATATGCCGAATTGTCTATTATAGTAAAGAAGTTTGACTTACTACGACTATTGCCTTCTACATTCTTTAACAAAATATACATAAACATATCTAAACAGAGAGATAACAGTAATTTGATAGGACGATAAACATCTTAGTCCTCTGAGGAGTCGATGGGCATCGAGTCTCTAGCACTTGACCGAGGGACCTTTGATTGCTAAGGATGCTTAATGAGTTGTTCAATTCTTCCCAGACGGACATTCTGTTGTTGGACTTGGAACTGCAAAAGCTGGAAATATTTTTGAATTTGAAGCATTGTCAGATCAACCTGCATAAAATCTATGGTACGCATGATGGCTTTCGCCACCAAATGTTTCATCCTCCAATATAGCTGGAGGTTTGCTAGAACTGTGAGACTCTTCCTCTGGTGTTGCTCGGGTCAGGCACAATCATTTCTCCTTCCAAAACTACATCTTCTTCTTCGGCTTGGCGAGTGAGGACCCCCTCCCACTTCGTTATTACCTTCCTTACCTGGTTCGAAATTTCTTGGACATATGTCAGAGTGGCATCCTTGATGTGTTCAACTTGAGGTTTACGGCCCAACATCCTTGGTCCCTGAGATGATGGCTCCCCTTGCTCTTTCTGTGCCCCTCTCTTCCATGTCTGCCTCCTGCATGTCGTCCCAACTTCCTCCTTCACATTATTTGCCCAGGCAATAAGAGGTATGTTCCCTACAGTGGAAGGAGCTATCGCTGTGCTACAATCTCGAGCACCCCCCATTGTGTTCTTGTACTCTCATCAAAGCCCTGTCACTATGACAGTATTGATATTCATAAATAGAGACATAGGATTATCAATGTATCGCATAAGAAAATATAAAACCCGACTGCCCATGTCGCCACCAGAATTTTGGTTCACACTGCTACCCAAGGCTTTGAGCCTGGGTCTCCCTTGATGAACTCCAGCAGGGTTACTCCCACCTTTCCCATACTCCCTACAGGAGCAACAACAAGATATTGTATATTCGTCCAATCTCACTCTTACGTGCACGTTAGGGTGGTGCCACCATCCCACAGTTCAAGTGGCCAACCCGGTAATACCCTAGTTATCACCACAACCTACACCTCTACTCGCCCCCCTTTCACCCATTTTGCAGAGCATAAATCTAAATAAGAGAGAAATTGACTATCTCAGCCCAAATGAAAGCCCATAAACTTCCCCAGAAACCCATGCATGTGGCAAAGTCATTACCCTCAACACAATCATCCATTGTGAAACTTTAAACAGGCAGATGCTAACAGAATCCATATTTAGGAGAAAGGGTAATGCAGAGGACAATACTACATACCCTTGAAGAGCTAAGCATAGCAGCATGTGAAGCCCTGACCCATCGCTCCTATCTTCATCGTTCTCCTTTGTCGTCACCCACCGAGCTGTGCTCACAACAAACCAAACCCAGAGAATAACCTCCTGTCAGTGCCTCCTTCCCAATTTGTTCATGCTTACCGCGTGGTGCCTCCCTCAAGAGGTATATCCTTCACTTCTCACGCGGCCATCGCCACCTTCGTCTCGATGACACTTAAATCTGGCCAGCCTAGCATGTTGGTCGTAAGGTCTCTCTCTTAATGCATTCATCATGATTCGACTTGGGGATCAGTGGCCAATTCGCACGCCGATCGGGGGTCTATTTGATCCTCAACACCTTGAGGGTTGGCATCTTTCTATTCTTGTTCTAGGATGTTGCGCAACAGACCAAAATCCTCTAGGTGTGCAATGTTCCATGTAATATCCAGATTGACTCCCTTATGATTGCACCCTGAGTTGGCTAGAGTCTACAACTTTGTTGCCACTGCACAGTACATTCTGGGGGATAATGTATTTGTAAGTGTGGATAAGATCATCCACTTCCTGAACCAGACCCATCGTTCTCTGGCTCTTGCTTAGTTTCTCCCAAGCCGCCCCCTAGTTAAGGCGTTTGAGAGTGTTGATTACCAATGTGGAGTCTCCTTCCACAACCAGTTTTCTATATCCTTTACGTCTTACGATGATGAGACCTTGTTTTATTGCATGAAACTCTACCTCATTGTTGTTGGCATGGCCACAATATGTTTCACATACATTTAGGGTTTGCCCTCTATTATTTTTGAATATGCCTCTAAACGCTGCCTCTCCTGGATTACCCTTGGAGGCCAATCAACATTTAATTTGATAAAGTCCGGGGGAGGTGCTAAATACTTCACCAGTGACACTTGGCTTGGGAGAAGTAGCTTCCATGAGGTTGGGGCCAACATCTGTGGCATGAGGTTCAAGGTGGTCAGAATGTTTGCCTCTTCCGGTGCCACTTGCCAATCTTCTAGGTACCATTTTTTTGAGAGGATCGATTCCTTGATGTTCTCAATAATTCCTTTCCATATTCCTCTGCTTGAAGTCTATTTGTTTTTGAAAATTCTACAATTTTTCTCCTTCCAGATACCCCATATAAGGAACCCAATGCTAATTTTCTAGGCTTGATTAAATAGTGAACTCTTGAAGATTCATGTTCTCCAGTTCTCTAGAGTTGACAGAATGTTAGTGCTATCTCTGTCCGTGCATCCGAATAAATTTTCTAGGTGTTGCCAAAGGGATTCCACACAGGGGCATCTATTTAACATATGTTCTCCATCTTCCTCCGCCTCTTCACACATGAAACATCTGTTGGGTCCCGAGAAACGCCATTTCCTCAACTAGTCCCAAGTCAAAATTCACCATCTACATACTAGCCAATGAAAATAAGTTACTTTTGGCCAATGTTGGCATGACCAGACTTTGTGCCATAAGGGGTTAGCTTGGATAAGGGGGAGTCCATGGATAGTCTATAAGCCTCTTTGACTTTGAACATTCCCCTAGGCGTGTATCCCCATCTCAATATATCCCTTCCTTCAGAGACAACAACCTTTCTTGACTGAAGTTCTTCTTCCAGCGCCCTCCACTATTTTGTATTTGGAGGGTTAGGCCAATCATCTCTAGCTTTGCAGGTTCTCCAACCATCAACCCCTTTCTGTTGGGTTTTTGAAACTATGAAATTGTACTTTCTCTTTCATTTTATAATGAAAAGAAACATTGTTTTCCTCTTAAAAAAGGGAGCATTGCATATGGTTTCAACATCAATTATAGTAAAAGTATAATCATAAAATTGCTACTAACGTTTTCTACAACAATAGAGCTAATAGGATTGATTGCAATAACAAAAAAAAAAAAAAGGCATGTGCTATACAAATTCTTAGTAGCAACACAAAAACACCCACAACATGTGAGGTAATTTGTTAATTTTCCGTTCAACACTTGTTTTTTCACGGGTTCTAACCATTACTTTGTTCAGATTCAATCACTCTTCCATAATCTATATATGGCATTCCTTTAGAAAAATTAACATATTCTACATTAAATCTGATTTACTAGCTGTCTTTTTGGCATTATGTGTGGATCTTTTTCTGATTTTTATTGAGCCTTAGGTGTTGCTTTCCTTTGGCTATACCTATTTTCTCGGCTATAAGATAATAAATATACTTGGGCATCTACTGTCCAGTGTTAAATTTTGATTCCTTTAAATTTAAGGACGGGCAGTATATACTCAATCCCATTTATTATCCCAAGAAGTAATGGTGCCCTTTCCTTTGACGATGAATATCACAAGTGTGGTGGCCATTTAATTTCACACCTGCCAAATCCATACTCCATTTTTCCGGTATGATACCCACTGGTTTCGACTCGTTTGCTACATCCAATTCAAACAGCATGTGTACAAGTTAGTTGCAAATTTCCTTTGCTTAATCTGCTTTTGCTCAACCCCGCTTATATACAAATCTGCAGAATTTTTGTGCACATATTCATTTTGCTTCTGTTTTTGCTCTGCTCTACTCTGGTCTGAAGTTGCAAACGCCATGGAGATTTTGACTGGAGCGGCATCCAGCACCATAAGCAGTGTTGTTATTGCTCCACTCATCCACCTCATAGATGATGTTCTTCGCAGAGATGAAAACACTCAACTTCTGCAACATCAGCTCAACCGTATGAAGGCACTCTTACAAGACATTAACAGTCAGATTGAACATGAGCAAAGAAGCCCCCCTGACACAGTAAAAAATTGGTTGCAAAGGATTCACCATTCACTTCACTGGAAGATGCCAAAGGCGTCATACATCGCTCCCAACAACAACATAGATGGTGTTTAGATTGCATTTTCTGCAAGCCCAGACTCGCTACACAAATTAGAGGGTGGAATACAAATTTCGATCAACTCTTCAGCAATCTTCAAACAGACTTTTCAATCTTTCGTGATGCTCAACAGATGATATCGTCGGCACCACTGCAAGCAGAGGCATTGCTTCAGACAGTACCGGAGTCAGGATTTGTGGGGTCGGGGATGAAAGATGGCGAGATGCAGCTGCAGACTTGGCTGGAAGACGAAGTTCGCCAGTTTCAGATTTGGGAGATTGCTGTGAACTACTTGGTGGAAATGTGGATTGGGGAGGGACTGGTCAATAGCAGAGGGACCAGCAATTTAATGGACACGGGACTCAGCTATGTAGAGTTATTAATAGAACGCTGCTTGTTTCAGAGTATTTATGATGATGATGGGTTAAGGTGGATACAGATTCACGATATTGTCCATGACCTGGCAGTCTATACTGGCGAGAAGAAAGAGCAATGTTTCTTTCGGACAGGTAAGAACCTCAAAAAGTTTCCCGCTCAGAAAGAGATTGGCAATTGCAAAAGAATAGCAATTGGGCATAATAATATTTCTGTTTTGCCCACAGATTTCAGCTGCCCCAACCTCCTCACTTTGATGTTGAGGTATAATGAAAGTTTAAGAGAGGTTCCAAATGGCTTTTTAGTCAATCTCACCTCTCTCAGAGTTCTGGATCTGTGTGGCACGAACATAGAATCGTTGCCAATGTCACTGTGGCATCTTAGACTTTAATCAAGGATTTACCTGAAGACATGCAATCTTTCTCAGCTTCAGTTTTTGCATCTTTATGGCTGTAAAAATATAGAATCCTTGCCTCGTAAGATGGGACAGCTTGAAAATCTCAGGACTTTAGATATAAGCAATCGTTGTAGCTTAACAGGAATTCCCCGTGAGATCTCTCAACTTACATCATTGAATAAGCTATATTTGTGGAGATCAGAGATAGATGAGACGGGAATTGATCCCCGTGAACTTAGATCATTGAATGAGTTATATTTGCGGAGATCAGAGACAGAGACAGAGGCAAACAATATAATGGAGGTGGAGGGAGTGGAGAGTGGCGTTTGCAGTTTGTGGGATCTCACAAATTGCCCAAATTTGATGGAGCTTCAGGTACATGTAAAGGCAGGAATTGAAGTAGAGGGAATACGCTCAGGAATTAAAGTGGGGATAATGGGAAGTTGGTTGGAGTTGAGGGAGCTGGTATTGGAATTCGATGAGGAAGACGATGATGTGGTGGAGGATCTCCCGCAAGACATGCGGAGCATGAAGAAGCTGCAGAGATTTTTGCTTCGAAATTACCATGGCAGAAGTCTACCCAATTGTATTTGCGAGTTTCTACAATTGGAGAGGTTATATTTGCGCAGATGTTTTCAACTGCGGAATCTTCCTCCATTGGAGAGGTTGCCAAATTTAAGGTCATTGTCATTACACAGCTGCACTAAGTTGAAAGAGTTGGGAATCGGGAAATGGGGAAGTGGCAGCGGATTTCGGATGTTACAAAGTTTGAAGCTGAGGGATTTACCATGTTAGAGAGTCTAGCAAGTTCATCATCAAATGTTGTGTGGAGCGAACAAACTATGCTTAAACTTAAGGTCTTGATCATAAGAGATTGCCAGTCATGGAATTGATTGCCAATGGGGATAGACAAGCTACCAAATTTGAGAAATATAGAAGTTCAAGAAGATTGGTGGGAAAACGATGATATATAAATTTTTTTTGGAGTCTTTTGTTCGAAGAAACGGAGCATGATGGGACAGCTCCAAGACTGCCCCCTCTGGCGACCCGCGGCTTTCTGAGTAGAAGGTGGACCCACCCCCCTGCCTCCGCCGCCTCCCAATAACCAGCGGAGCCCGATAGCAGCTGCATCATACATGTATGGACATGCACAGCGAAAATCCCCTGCCAAGAAAGTACTCCATTCTTCACCGGAAAATATCCGACGTGAAAGCATGGGTACAAGCCCCCAAATGACACATGATACGATATGATATGATGATACATACGGTCTCGGTATATATGGATTTGAATTTTGAAATCCAACCGCGCCCAAATAGTGAAATTTGAATTTCAAATTAGTAGATGGTAAATCAGTTTCATTCCTTCAAAATTTGAATGTTGAAAACTAGTCCCGCCCAAACAGTGAAATTTGAATTTCAAATTAGTAGATGGCTAAATCAGTTTCATTCCTTCTAAAGGTGTGAGGATCCGCTTTAATTTACAACCATTCGGACGGTCTCGCTTCTAACGATCTTCTTCATCTACACCTAAAACATAATCGAAATTCATCCCTGCTCCTGAATGTCCATGGAATAGTTGTGTATGGCCACGCATCAAGAAATGCGATGTCTACAGCTTCGGCATAATGTTGCTGGAATTGGTGTGCAATATCTACAGCTTCAGGATAGTGTTGCCGGAGTTGGTGTTGGGCAGCAAGAACTCCGGTTACTCTGATATTAATTTCTCTTCCTAGGCCATGTTGAGGCCCCGGAGGAAAGTAAATGGATCTGGTTGATAAGAGGCTTGGGGATAACAACCTTGGAGATGACGAAGAATGGGATGAGACGTCCTCAGTAACCGGCCCTCATATTTAATTGTTTGTCGCTTCGGAAATTGAAAGTTGCAAGTATTCATATCTGAAATTTTGCCTTTATTTCAGATATGCTCTCGGTCTCTTACTAACAGCTAGTGTCGTGATTGTGGTGTTTGTCCCTAGTGCCTCGGTTCCTTTATGATGTTTCAGTCCATTACTACAGTACTCAATAAAACAGTGACATATTCCCATTTGTATAAATTTCTTTACACATTAATACTTCCCTCTATTTTGCAATGTCCCGGTTGATAGCTTGGGTTCTTTCATATATGCTACGGACAACAGTGGCACCATCATGAAAGAAGATGAGACTGTCGTTCTGCAGAGAGAAGATGTCACATGCTTCTCAAGGTTTTCGTCTTCAAGGACCTGCCCAAGACTGGCATAGGAAAAATACAGAAGAACCCGCTGAGAGAGAGCCAACCATCTCCCAATCCCAACTTCAACAGCACCAGCGCCTACCCGAACTCTCCCGAAGAAGGCACCACTATCGAAAACAACGAAATCGAGCATAGTATGACAATGCTCTGCACGGGCAGTTCAACATCGCCCTATCCTGGGTTTAATTAGAGAAATCTCAGCAGGCTCCTGCCATATACCTCAGGATCCACAACGATAAACTTTATAATGTTATAGGCAAACCTGACAAAATCAATCGTTTTTTTCAACAATGTTGTAGGTATAGTAGCAATATTAAAAGTTCTGTATATGGTTTAAATAAATATTCTACCAAACGTACATCGTTGGAAATGTTTGGATTCCCACTTGATGGCTTCACATAACAGATGAGCATTTTATCTGTGCCGCTTGATATAATAACTTTGAAAATCTCTTGTAGTGTATTTGTTTACTTAATTTTTTAAGTTTGAAAGATGTTTCTTTTTCTTGTATTATAATTTAAATTTTACATAGTCTAAGCTTATGTTTTCCTACACCTCATCTACATCGCTTATAAATTTCCACAGTGCTTATAAAGTCGCTAGTTATTTGTTGCCGACTTTCATCTTTCAACAGCTCGTGCATTCCATTTTATGTTTCCGGGCTGTTGTAGAATTTCACGCTGTCGTGAGTGAATTCCAACCTGAGAGGAACCTACCACTTACTACTAGTAAACATTTCAGAGCATGTCATTGTCTTCATCTCCATAAACCGCACAACAGAGATGCTCTTTATGGAGATGAAGACGATGACATGCTCGTGTCGTCATTGTCTTCATCTCCATAAACCGCACAATAGAGATGCTCTTTATGGAGATGAAGACGATGACATGCTCGTGTCCTCAATTTTGGCTTTGTAATCTTATATACTTATCAACCAACAATAAGACCATGGAATTTTGTACAAACCACCTTAATATGTTGAACACATAGAAACTATAATAGACTAGTATAATCACATTTATCAAATTAAAATAATAATCTTAATTTAATTTGACCTAATCAACATAATTACGTCGTAAGACGTTTTTATTTGAAAACAACTCCCTTGGATGTCACTGTGTCAATGTCTGAGCCATTGGATCAAATGTTAGATGATTGAAATGTTTTAGGCCATTAGATTTACAAATAAAAGTTTTATATATGTTTTTTATAATGTTAGTTTTTTTAATAAGTGATTGAATTTACGTTTTGGTGACTTTGTCAAATTACAAAAAAATAAAAATAAAAGTAAATTAAATAAAAAAATTGACATATTGTAATGAACATTTTAACTAGGTCAAATAAAAAATAAAAATAATACTAAACTATAAAAACAACCCATGGTATTCATGTGGAATGTGGTTTATGTAAAGGGGGAAATTAAGATGGCCTAACTCTGGATCTACCAAGAGCCAAGAGGGATCAAATGTCTTGATACGCAAACCTCATTGATCCCTCCCATCAATAATATAGATCTAAACTAATTGTTTAATAAAATTATTTACTAAACTATAAAAACAACCCATGGTATTGACTCATGGTATTCATGTGGAATGTGGTTTATCTAAAGGGGGAAATTAAGATGGCCTAACTTTGGATCTACCAAGAGTCAAGAGGGATCAAATGTCTGGATATGCAAACCTCATCGATCCAACTAATTATTTAATAAAATTATTTTAAAATGTTTATAGCCATTATTCTTTTAAAATTTCACTTAACAAAATGTATCTAAATTTTCATACATCCAAATATACATAGTTTTTCTTCTTCTATATTATTTTTGTTACAACTATTTTATTATTCCAAAAATACATGGTTTATATATATATATATATATTGTGAGTAAGCAGTTGCATTAGATCAAAATAGTGTACAAAAATTTACAAAACGACTGCCAGTACCTGAAGGTAGAAAGGTTGGATAGCCCTGAAGCGTCTGTAAGGACAGACATAGACACAGTGACCAGGACATAAGCAAACAGATAAAACAGAGGCTGACTGCCATGCCCATCATTACATCCAAAACCAAGGACCAAAAGGCCAAAATGGCAATCCACGCAGGGATGCCCATAGTAAGGGACATTAAGCCGAACAATAGATAACAAGCTAACATAGACAGGAGCTACAAGCCAAAAGAAGCCAGTCAGAAGGCGAAAACAGGAACATTACATTTGAGTCCACCCCACAGACCCACTCGGTCCAGCCGAACCAGGCTCTTTAGCACTAGGACGTGCCGCAACTGGACCATCAGCACGCGGACACCAGAACTCGGACTCCCTCCCGCATCGCTCAGAGGCCCAGTGTGCGGATGGTGCCGACGGATGATAGTAGTTCTGGAACTGTCTGTTGGGAGCTCTATGGACACATTTAAAAACACGACGGAGGTACAACTCGAAGAGTTTGATGAAGCCCTCAATACGCTTGGATAACATCTTCATTTCCTCAGTTAATGAGTTGAGAGACACTTCCAACTTATCCAAGCGGGCATTGTTTTTCGCCGAGGCCATCGAGTTGGCCTGGAAGGCCTCCTTGGCTGCCGCACCCTGGCTGCTGATGGCTTTTTCTAAAAGAGTTTTCATGAACCAAGCCATTTCCTGCGTGGGCAGAAATTGTGTGGCCCTTGTAGTCGAGGTGCCAGGGTCAGGGACCCAATCCATCTCCTCTTCGATGTCTTTGCAGTTCAAACTGGATCTATCTTTACTGGTTTCCTGCTCGAGATCCTGGATAATCATCTTTCCCTTTCCAGGGACCGAGTCTCGATAAGTATCCTTAGCTGTCTTCAGATTTTTGGCCACTTTAGAGCTTCGGAGAACACGCTCAGTCATGGCTGAAACCACACAGCGAGAAGAAGAGACAATGCAGCTGGTTGCGGCACTGGAACACTAGAGTCTATCTTTAGCCACAAAATGTAAAACTCTGTGAGGAACATAAATAGATTGTATCAGAATATGAGGCGGAGAGGTCCTGCTTGCGATATAATGATCAAGGGACGCGATCAAGTCCGGCCGGCTGCCATCACAAATCCTCCGTAACAGAGCATCAGTCGGCCAATAATGAAATCTGATGCCGCACCAGACAATCATCACAAAACTCAAGAGACTAGTCCACGTGTCCTTACCACCTTTCCCCTTAGTCTGATTTACGGTATTTCCTTGATTATACCATCTTTTCCAAAATTCGGTTTGGTACATACTTCTGACTCACCACCTCCGAATAATAAATAGCCATGAAGCGCCGGTTGTAGAATCCATTAGAATGAAAGAATGTCAGTACTTTGAAGATTATCCTCCTCCGTAGTCACACTGGAAAGGTCACTTCTCAAAATGCGCCAACATTCATCCCTAAGGTCAAGACAAGTTACCTCATGCCAGCAAGTGTCAATGGCATCAATCAGATGGTCGACAACATGGTTGGCCAAGGCATCCGCTAAGGCGTTGGCCTTCCTCCAAATTGCATGTAAAACAACACCTGTGAAAGCATTGAGATGTTGGGCAATGAGACCAGTGACCATAGCCAGATGCCAATGTTTGGAAACCTTTTCCGCTTTTGTTCCATTCTAAATTTTCTTAGCAGCTGAGATAGCCAGTAGAGAGTCCCCTTCCACCACTGCAGTGCCATTTCCCATGCGAATAAGGATACGCAGACCATGTTCCAACGCGAAAAATTCAACTTCGTTGTTCGTTGCTTCTCCCAGAGACATACTAAAGATGTGCACAATGTCACCTTTGTCATTACGGATAGCTCCCCCATAACCTGCTGGACTCGGATTGCCCCTGGAGGCGCTGTCGAAATTGAGCTTAAGAATGCCCGGTTGGGGACACGTCCAAGGTTGCTGAGACATAGGCGGATGAGGTCGCAAAGAAGGGGAGTTGAGGCTCAAGGCAGACCCCAAACCAAAACAAAGTAAGATGCGCTTGTCTTCTTCCGAAATTTTCTCCATTTGAGTAGAATTGTAATGGATTAGCATTGTCTCTTTCATATTCTGCATGATAGATAATCTTATTTGCGCTTCACTCCTGATTTCTCTTTGGAAAATTCTTCTGTTGCGTTCCTTCCAAGTCGACCAGACAATAAACCCTGGACATAGTTTCCAGAGGTTGTTGACAGTATCGCAATTGGAGAAATTATTCCTCCAATTGATTATAGTTTGCTGAATTGAAGCTCTATCTCGATCAATTTGCTTAAAAATTTCTTGCATCCCCATCCAAAGAGAATCCGTTCAGCAATAGGAATTGAGGAGATGGTTCATATTCTCCCTCGCATTAAGGCAAAGAGGACAACGGGAGGGACCCTAGAAGCCCTTTTTGCAGAGGTTTTCCCAAGTAAGGATCTTCCTATGCAACAGAGTCCATAGGAAAGTTTTTACTTTAGGCCAGAGAATAGCGTTCCAAATGTTTTGATGCCCTTGCATATTTTCTTCAAGATGCGTCTGATCTATGTAGAGCTTCGCCTCCTTTAGGTTATAGTTTCCTCCCTCCAAATTGCCCCATCGCAACTGGTCCTCCTCCAAGGAGAGTCAGATTTTGCGAGAATCCAAAGTCGAAAATAGGGAGATAGAAAGATTGGCCATCTCGTTCGAGTCAGAGGGAATGTTGAGGTTCCAAATTCTCCAATGAGGGTTCACCTCATTCTCCGCCCAGTAATGACAAACCTTGAATAAACCTTGTTCCTGGTACTTTCTTTGGATGGAGAGGAATTCAGGGCATTCCAACTTGGGCAATTGTTGCCAAGCGTCCTCCCAGAAGAGGGTTGTGTTGCCATTCCTAATTTCCCAGAAACAATGATCAACAATAACATGTCTGTTAGCACTTGCCAAGTTCCAGATGGGGGATCCAGCACGGACATTTGTTATTCTTATGAGATCCTGCTGATTCTCCTCCTCAACATATTTGGCTTTCCAAAGCTTAGCCCATGTAAAAGTAGGATATTTTATCCATCTCCACCATAGCTTAGCTCCATTGGCTTTATTCACCATTTCCGGGTCACACAGACCAAGGCCTCCCAGAATTTTGGGCTTGCAAAACTTCTCCCAAGCCACAAGAGCCCATTTCTGTTTAACTGCTCTGCCGGACCAAAGGAAAGTTCTGTGAATATTTCTTATTTTTTGAAGAACTCCTTTAGGAGCCGGTAAAATGGACAGCATGAATTGCGGAATGGCTTGTAGAACCGCCTTTGTCATTGTTAAACGACAAGAAAAGTTCAAGACTCTGCTGGTCCAACTGTTACAACGAGCCTCAAGCTTAGAAAGCAGCATTTCCCAGTGAATCTTTTGCCAAGGTTTATCAGTCAGAGGGATACCAAGGTATTTGGAGGGAAGGCACTTCCTACTAAACCCTAAAATAGTGACGAGATGTCTTTGGATGGCCAGAGGGGTGTTGAAAAAGAAAATAGAAGACTTATCAAGGTTAAGGTCCATACCCGAGGCTAAACAAAACAGATCCAAAATGGCTTTAAACCCTCGAGCCTCCTTGACCGTGGGGGAGCCATGGAGCATGGTGTCATCAACAAATTGTTGGTGGGTAGTGGGAGGGTGATTGGGCAAGGGTTGGAGACCTCTAATAGCATTTCTGGCTTGGGCCGATTTGATAATCCTGCTTAAGCTTTCCATGATGATGACAAACAGAAAGGGGGAAATGGGATCCCTTTGGCGGATACCACAAGAGGGGTTGAAGGGTGAGGAGGGGGCCCCATTGACAAGGATGGAGAAGTTAGGAGTTTTGACAAAGGCTAAAATCCATTGGATCCAACACTGATCAAAACCAAAAGCAGTCAGAATATCCTCAATAAAATTCCAACTCACCTTGTCATAGGCCTTGAAAAGATCCAGCTGAATGATCATGCCGAATTTTTTCTGAGCTTGGAGCGTATGAACCATTTCCTGAGCCAATAACACATTGTCCAGAATTTTCCTTCCCTCGACATAACCCGATTGTTCCTCAGAGATGATGCAGGGTAGAATGGGTTTCAATCTATTAGCCATTACTTTCGAAATGATCTTGTATAGCACATTGCACAGAGCTATAGGTCTGAATTTAGAAGGTGTATTGGTTGCTTCTTCCTTTGGGATCAGAGCAATAAAGGTGGCATTAAGGGATCTTAGGATAGCCTTAGATTGACGGGAATCCTCCGCCACTTCCCAAACATCATGCTGAACAGTGTCCCAACAAGCCTTGAAAAAATCAATGGTGAAGTCGTCCGGGCCAGGAGCCTTTCCATTGGGCATATCTTTCACTGCCTCTTCTACTTCAACTAGGGTAACCGGGCTGTTTAGGGAGATATTCTGATCCACAGTGATGAGCTGTGGGATAGATTTCACTACCTCTCTTCTGGCCACTGATCTATCAATCTCAGTTTCAGTAGCTATTTGACTAAAATGCCCGAGTAGGAGAGAGGATATGTTCTGATGAGAGACAAAAGTGTTACCATGCTCATCCTTTAAGCTGGTGATCTTGTTCGCACATCTATAGTCCACTGCAGAGCGATGAAAGAATTGAGTGTTCTTTTCCCCTTCCTTTAGCCATTGGTTGCGAGATTTTTGCTTCCATAATATTTCCTCTTGCTGGCATCGTTGATTCCATTTTTGCAGGAGGGCTTGTTCCTGGTTGATGGTTTCTTGATGAATGATACCATCAAGCCAATCAAAGTGGATTAGGGTTAATTGATCCTCAAGGTCCTTCTTATCCTTGAAGATGTTGCCAAAAAATTCTAGGTTCTAGGCTTTAAGACGGGCTTTGATATGCCTGAGTTTGGCCTGCAGTTTGTACATTTTAGTGCCCCGAGTGTCAATCGGCTCCTGCCACCACAATTTGATATTCTTCAGAAAGTCAGGATGAGTTAGCCAAAATCTTTCGAATCTGAAAGGTTTGTTCTTGGGAGTTCCAAGGATAGCAGCGTTCAGAGTAACAGGCCAGTGATCTGAGCCCCCATAAGGGATGATGTCTGAATCCACAGTCACCCCCTCCAGAAGGATAAAGTCAGCGATGAGGAAACGATCAAGTCTAGAGGCTATTTGTCGGTCACCCCCTCTCTTGTTGTTCCAGGTGAACAACCCAGATTTGGGGAGGATGTCCACTAAGCGAGACTCATGAATGAAAAGATTGAAAGCCTCAGCATCCCTGTGCAAAGCCCTAATGCTTCCCTTATTCTCAGCTAGAGTAGTAACCATGTTGAAATCCCCACCATAAATTGCTTTGGCAGAAGGATATATTTGATGCAGCCTTAATAGGGCATCTAATAGCTTCAGTTTGTCTTCCAATTTTTGAGGACTGTAGACATTAGTGCATAAAAAAGTGTTGGCTTCCCCTATTATCTGAACTTCCAAGGAAATGTACGATCTGCTGGCTTCAACACTGATAAGATGAATGGATTGAGGATTCCAGAATGAGGCTAGACCTCCCATTGCCCCAAGACCATCAACTTCCATGTATTGCATTCTTTTGCCAATGCTTTTGCAAACTCCCTCGATCTTTGTACTGGAACATTTGGTTTCCTGTAAGAATATCATATCTGGGTTTTCCTTTTTAATCTTATTTTTCAGCAGTCTTTGTTTCCGTAGGCTGTTGATCCCTCTTGTATTCCATGAGAGAATCTTCATAATTAACAGATTTAAGAGGTGAACGTGAAAGTCTCAAGGGTTTTCATCTTACCCAAATTGAGGAGAAGCTAACCAAGCTCAAAGAGGGCATCCTTGTTCATTATACATCCTCTTTTTTTCTTATGTTTTCCATTGTTGCTAGAGAGGTGCAAACTTCGAGCATTGACTCCCAGGCTTTTGGTAGCTTCATGACCTCTTTTTAATCCATGTAGTTCCACATCCTGTCTTGAGAGGAATAAGTAATTTATCCTCTTTATTTCTTCTTCAGGGACATGTTCCATTCCTTTCTGCCTCCATTGTTCCACCATGGTGTTCAAATCCATATTTTACTTCTCAAGTATGTCACTTAGCTCCATATCCTCTGTACCCATTTCACTGGAAACCATTTCTGCGTCTCCTTCTAGGTCCATGGTGAGAATGGTGCCTGGTTCACTTGCTTGATGACATTCTGTTTGTGGAACTATGATAGTTTGTGCCAGCTTGGTTAAAATGTGTTGCTATTGGTCAGAAGTTGGTAGGGACTCCGAAGCAGCTCCCTCCTCTGTTAGTACCTCTAAGGCATTACTCGTGGCCCTAAACGAGGGGCCTCCTTTCTGTAGGTTTTTCCTGTTGGTTCTTTGTTTGCCAGTGGGACGAGTGAAGCCATCCTGATTCTTCAATGGAGATTCTTTGGGTTTCTCAGCTATTTTATTTAGAGGGAAATCCCTAAATAGATGGCCATGTTCATGGAATTTCCGATAGCGGAAGGGTATTTGTTCATAGTCAATAGCTTGAAAAAACTGCTCATCCCTAAAATCTAACCATAAAACCTCATGAAGCGCACCAGATACATCCATTTCAACACATATGCGGGCACAAGAGGTATACCTTTTTTGCAGAGTGGCTTCAGATGCTTGGATGAAGGTTCCCAAAGTGTTGCCAATCTATTCCAAGGTTGCAGGCTGCCAGTAATCAATAGGAAGAGAGAAGAGTCGTATCCACATTGGGACATGTGTGAAGGTTTCTAGCTCCCGAGCAAAGTTCGGCTTCCATGGTCTCATATAGAGACCAGTCGAGGCATAAAAATAAGGGCCACCGTCAAAGATGCGGTCCCTGTCTTCTAGGTTAGCAAACACCACTGTGAAAAACCCTTTCGCACCCAGATGTAGCTTAACATCTCCTTTCGGCTTCCACTGCTGACAGATCCAGAGGCATAACGCTTTCTCCATAGGCCAGAATCCCATAAATTTGCAGATGACAGCATGGATGCTCATATGGTCCCGATAGTCCTGTAGCTCTGGGTCAGATATGATGACTTTGAGACTGTCTTTGGCTTTGGGCTTGCACTGACCCTGATTTTCCATTTCCGGCCGTTATCGACAGAACCACCCAACGTGGCAGCCTGTTTGGCTTGTTCCGCATTACCCTCAAAACCCTTGTCTTTTCCCCCTGTTTCTTGGGTTTTTTGCTCGGGAGTGGTGTCCCTTTTGTCTTTTCCTTCTATGATCTTGAATCCGTTTGTCTGTTTCTGTTGTAGGGTCTCCTTGGTATTCCCTGCAGCCTTCTTCTTGCCTTTTGACTCTTCTTTCTCCAGACTGACAGACCCAGAGATCTGCACACCTTCTAAAGGTCCTTTCCCTTTTTCCATTGTAATTTGTTTGAAAGATGGGGCCCCCTAGACCCCCGCCTGACGCATTTGTTGGGCTAGAGCCAGCCCATGCTCATGCAAATCTGCAAACAGGGCTCTGCCCTCCTCCAGATTGCAGGAGAAGACCTAGCCTATTGCAGAACCAAACTCCCGTCGTTTCCTCAGAGCCCTCCGCCTTTGTTTCCAATGGAAAAACCCTGAAATATTCCTCTTTTGTTATATATTATTTATATTACAATTGTTTTATTATTCATGAGTAATATTTCTTAATATATAAAAAATTAAATTAATAATGAATTTTTAAAAAATATGTGCTCTTTTTAAATTTCCAAATTATTTCACACGACATGATTTATCTTGAGCAATAATGATGAATGTTCATAATTCTGATTTCTTAAATAACACTAAATTTACCTTTTATTACTTAATTGTAATAGTTTGTAACTACATAACAGTTTGTAACTACAGGCATACTCTTTTTTTCACTAAAAACAAACTATATACATATATTTAATTACCTAATTTTAGCTAAAAAACCTTACATGTTTTTTACTTTATAATCATAAACAATTTTCATATTATATGATGTCAAACTTACTCAACTTTTTATTTTGAAATTTTAAACAATGTTTCCCACCACATAATTTTAGCTTTTATAATTTTATTTATTTATTTTTCAATTCCAAACAAAACGTACAAAAGAAAAAGCCCACTCAGTCCTTATTGTAGATTATAGTTTTACAAAATTGACACTATGATTAACAATAGAGTAAGTTGAGAGAAACTTAAGGGGTTTTTTTTGTACAATTTTTATCATAACCTTTCCCTCCATCCAATATATAATGTAGAGTCTTCTAAAGAGAGAGTATATTTTAGTTTATAACTTGATCCACAATCAAAGAAAATGGCTAGGGATTTCACAAGTTATTAGTTTATAACTTGATCCATAATAAAAGAAAATGGCTAGGGATGTCACAAGTTATCATTCGCACAGTGATGTATTGATGTTCTTAGTTGAAATGGATCCTATTAGATGCATGGTGGCTAGAGACACTAAAAAATTCAAAAAATATATATGTTATGACATCCATATTGTTTACAAACCATCCAAATTTCCCATCTTATACAACAATTTCTAACAATAACCACTCAATTTACTCTCCAATTTTTGAGACCCCCACCCATGCTAGGGAGATCACACTGTAAAATCTAATGTTCCTCTGGTTTTTTTAAGGGGTTCATAAACAAAACAGACAATAAGAAAGTCAATATTGTGGTATTATAACTGATTTTTGAATCATTGTGACAAACAAAACATCACATTAGCTCACATAGTGTATATAATTCTATAAGGATCTAAGATGATAACAAATTTTGAATCATGGTAACGAGGTGAAAACCAAAACTAATTTGTAGCCACAAGCAAAAAATCTCAACAACTCACATAAATATCCAAGGTTGCAATGAACCCCATACATTGTGATGGACCTCATGGGAATTTTAGTGCACATAGAACACCACCCTAATAATTCTATACTCTTGATCAATTTAGAATACCCTAGGATTTGTAAAATATTTTAATAAGATAAACAAATTAGACAATAAGAAAGTCAATATTGTGGTATTATAACTGATTTTTGAATCATTGTGACAAACAAAACATCACATTAGCTCACATAATATATATAATGCTATAAGGATCTAAGATGATAACAAAATTTGAATCATGATAACTAGGTGAAAACCAAAACTAAGTTGTAGCCACAAGCAAAAAATCACAACAATTCACAGAATATATCCAAGGTTGCAATGAACCCCATACATTGTGATGGACCTCATGGGAATTTTAGTGCACATAGAACACCACCCTAATAATTCTATACTCTTGATCAATTTAGAATAACCTAGGATGTGTAAAATATTTTAATAAGAAACTAGATTTGTAATAATGAAAATAAAACTATAACTTAAATTTGTGAATTTACTTTGTATTTTTTTTCTTTTTTTTTTCCTCGAGAAAAAAGCGTAATTTTATTTCTGCAGGTGAGAACAAAATTACATTGAAAAACACATAGATATGTGTTCGATAGGGACAAACCCCGAAGTTTGTTTACGAAAAAACAGTGCCAAGGTGACACCTTGTCAATGCAGACCCAAAAAAGTGTCAAATACACACTGTTCCTATAAAAAACTGTTCATACAGTCCCATTTTGGACCAAAAACTGATCAAAGACCCAAATAATACATATGCACCTTCAGATAGGCATAGCTTTGTCCACCAGGAGGGTCAGCTGTAAGCACCCAAACTATTATGGCACAAATAAACTGTAATAAAAACTCCAGTCTTCACTGAATGACGATTTTATTTTGACAATCCCTCAGCTTAAACCATCAAAATGAAAAGCCGAGAATTAAATAACAGCTCCCCAAGTGAATGCGCTCCCCAAGTGTAATCAGCAAAACACAAATCAAAACTGTTTGTATCAATACGACCTGTAGCAGGCTAACATCGCGAAAGGAGCCCTGTAGCAATCTATCCAACACACAAGGTGCATCAGCATAAAATGTAATGAATAAAAACATCCCATGTATGTGTTCCAGTAGGCACTATTGTCCGACCTACCAAAGAGACTCTGTAGCCACACCTTCAAAAATAATTGGATGTAGAAAACAGTGATAAATGCCTCCAGTAGAACACTGATCCTCCAGAAGCCTACGACAGCTGAAAGCTAGATCAATATGTGCAGCCCATAGAAGGATTCATGAAGAATTGGAACCA
Organism: Pinus albicaulis; assembly: GCA_034641835.2. NCBI lineage: Eukaryota > Viridiplantae > Streptophyta > Pinopsida > Pinales > Pinaceae > Pinus > Pinus albicaulis. The sequence goes on from CM076581.1 coordinate 943,140,096, forward strand.
GCCCAGAGCATACGAGCCGATCAACAAGAACACCCAAGGAAAAACGAGTGATAAAACATCAACCTGTTGAAGATCAAATGGCAGTTTGTTGTCTGATCACAAGTAATAGATAATTCAAGCCATCCTCACCCAGCTGTTGACACAACACATAAAGTGTAAAAAAAACTGTTTGCAATGCATACCAACACATAAACCTGTAGCCTCTTAATCAAATAAGGAAGGATGGAAGAATTCAGAAGTTTCACCATCCAGATGTTCCCGAATCCTCCAGATACCTTCATCCAGCAAAATCCCCCTCTTAGAAGCACGGTCAGCCTTGTCATTATTTTCTCGATAGATATGCTGGCATGAGAAGGATAAAAAAGAGTGGAGGATCTCCCCAACAGAGCGAAACAGATTTTGAAGATGATGAACTCTGGGAACTTGAATACCCTTAACCCAGTTAATCACATTCAAGGAGTCCCCAAAAACCTTTAAATGCCGGCATCCTTTCTCCACAGCAAACAAAAGAAGAATCTTGAGGCTCAGCAGTTCGACAAAATTATTTGTCCCTTCCCCAAGCCCAGCAGAGATCTCATACCAGTGAGATTCTGAGACAAACAGCAGAGCTCCACCACCACAGACATTTTGCTGCATCGCACCATCAAAAAAACCCCAAGGGTTCCTACTATCGATATCCAACAGAAGAACCTCCCTCTGATTGGCAGCACGGATATGAATAGGAAAGGCAGAGTGTAAACCAACAGACATGGCACCAACGATCTCCGGAGTATTGAGAGAACCATAAAAAAGAAGACGATTACGAGCCAACCAACAACCCCAAATAACGAGTAGCGGCAGAGCTTTAAGATTCTGCTCAGCAATAGATATCCACCACGAATCCCAAGCATAAGATACAGTAATGCCCTCCCACCTAAACTGGATACCCAATAACCTGGAACACTCTTGCCAAGTACCTTTAATAAAAGGACAGCTGAGGAAAAGATGATTAACCGATTCTTCATCAGATTTGCACAAACAGCACCATCCAGGGCCCTGAAAACTTCTGTTTTGCAGCACATCCCAGGTAGGGACTTTATTTTCAAGAACACACCACATAAAAAGCCGAGTCTTAGGAGGACAATGCAGTTTCCAGAGTTTCTTCCACCACCACCGCTCCTTACCCAGGACAACCCCAGCACTTAGTTTTGTGTAGCCAGCTCGGGGAGAATAGGTCCCTGAAGGATCAAAGTCCCAAGCAACCTTATCATCCCTATCCAAGAGCACAAGGTGCGCCTGTTTAATAGCACGGATATATCCAGCCAAAGCCCTCTCATCAAAATCCTCAAGCCCCAAAGAAGAGGCCTGTAGCCAAGACTGAATGCCCAACCTTCTTCGAACTGGATCCGCAAGTTGGGAGAGAAAAGTAATCCCCTTCTGCCTTAAGGCATCAACCGTGCACCCGGGAAGGAGATGTTGAAGAGCACTACCCATCCAAGGATCTTCACCCACCCTAAGCTTCCTGCCATTTCCCACATCCCAGGTCAGACTTGTTTCCAGAATGTGGAAAGATTTAACAAGAGACTTCCAAATCACCGATCCCCCTGCAAAGGATTTTCTTGGAGTCCTAATCCATTCAACAAGAGAAAATGGAGCAATGTATTTCTGATAGATCACTTGAGTCCAAAGACTATCAACGTTGATAAGCCTCCACCCACCCTTAGCAGCAAGAGCCTGAGCGAAAAGAAAGATATTTTTCAGACCCCAACCTCCCAACCCTTTTGGGACAACAATTTTCTCCCACCGAACCCAAGGGGTCACCAAAGAATCCTGTTTACCACTCCACAGGAATATAAAACAGATCCTCCTGGCAGCCTCCAAAACACCCTTTGGGATCCAAGACAGGGACAACCAATAAACCGGAACAACCTCCAAAACAGACTTAACTAAAGTCAACCGACCAACTCTAGACAACCATTTATGAGACCATACCTTGAGGCGTTTTTCCAGCTTTTCCAGCAACCATGTCCAATCATTTTTCCTATAATCATTGGGTTTTAAATGGAACCCCAAGTAATTCAGACCATCGTCCAAACCGACAGAAATATAGGGAAAGAGTATCACAAATTCACGCCTCTCCTCGTCCCTCAAAAGATGAGTAGAGATGGAAGACTTCCCAGCATTCACTTCCATTCCCGTTGCTTTGCCAAACAAAGCTATTATCTCACCTATAGTATTAGCATCACGCACCGTCCCAGAACAGAAAATTAAGACATCATCAACAAAAAGGAGATGTGTGATGTAAAAATTTGGGGCAACCTGAATGCCCTTTAAGGAACCCTGTCTCTTAGCCTCATGAAGAGCTCTGCTCAAACCCTTAGCAATCAGTAAAAAAAGAAGGGGAGAAAGGGGGCATCCCTGGCGCAGCCCCCTTTCAGCATGGAAAAAAGGGGAAGCAACCCCATTAAGTAGCATAGCAAAGGAGACAGTTGTGACACAACTCATAATCCATCTAATGAAACCGATGCAAAACCCAAGGTGAGTCAGGAGCATACGAATATATAACCAACTTACCCGATCATATGCTTTGGAGAGGTCGATTTTCAACACTGTTCCTTTTACGTTCTTGGTCTTCATGCTGTGGAGGGCCTCTTGTGCAGTCCCGATTGCTTCATGTATCTGACGACCGTCCAGGAAACCAAATTGTTCCCCAGATATGTGAGAAGACATAATACCTTTGAGTCTTCTCGCAATCACCTTTGCAATCACTTTATAGATACAGTTGCACAACGAGATAGGACAGAAATCTTCCAGAGAAAGAGGGTTGTCCACCTTTGGAATAAGTGCTATGAAAGTGGAATTGAAGCAAGTAGGAATCCGTCCAGAGATCCTGGTATCCTCCACCACTTTCAGCAGATCTGTCCCCAAGATGTCATAAAGAGCCAAGAAAAACTCGATCGACCACCCATCTGGACCAGGACTTTTGTCCTTTTGGAAGCTATGAAGAACCTCCTTTAATTCCTTCTCGGAGACCTCAGCCATCAGAGATCTATTATTAGCCTCCTCCACAAAACTCGAAAAGTATTGCGCTACTCTTATCACTTCCGCAAGTGAAGCATGAGCTGGGGCCTTAAATAGATCCTTAAAGTGTTCAACCCCCAGCTTAGCTTTAGCTTCAAATGAATAATGTTCATTTCCCTGACCATCTCTTAAGCTCCAGATGGTATTGGCTGCCTTCCGACCGTGAGCATAAGCATGGAAAAATTTAGTATTATCATCCCCACTAGCCAACCATGTGGCCCTACTCTTCAGCCGCCAAGATTCCTCCTTATCCATGAGAAGGGAGTTCCTTCTTTTTTCAAGTAAGACAAGAGTGTCTTTATCAACTTGGGTTTGAAATCCTCCACCAATCCCCTCATAAATCAAGCGCAGATCCTCTTCCACCTGTTTCAACTCCACATCCTCCCTCAGCCTCTTATTAGCTGCCCAAATTTTCACAGCATCCTTAATGCGTTTAAGATTTTCCGCAAATTGAAAAGCAGCAGAAAGAGGACAATCCAAACTGAAAGGAATCCATCTAGCAAGAACCAGAGCTTTGAAAGAATCGTCCCTAAGCCAGATATTCTTGAACTTTAAGGGACTAAGAGGTTGCCTAGGCCCGATCTTGAAATCAAGGAATATAGGAAAATGATCAGATGCACCCCCACTGCCTATCCACTGCCTAATCTGAAAAGGCCTATCCAAAAACTGCTCAGCTACCAGGAAACGATCAAGTCTCTTCGCAATCCTGCCTTCAGCACATCTATTGTTCCTCCAAGAGGGTTTCATCTTAATGGGATCAATGTCGAGCAGGTGACTCTCCTCTAATTTTTGAGTGAAATATCCAGCCAACGTGTCAATTTGTGCATGGGGATCCCAAACCTCAGACTGGCCCAAAGTAAAATTCATATCCCCTCCCAAAATCAGCGAGTCACTCTTGAGTAAAGGATTACCCAGGAGAGAATCCTAGAAAGGGATCCGGTCTTGATATGGACCATAAATATTAAAAATGTTAAATGTTTCACCAAGCTCCAATGACAAAAAATTTAATCCCAGGACCGACTCCATACCTCAGAGATTCTGAGATTTGATTGTTTTGTCTTTCCAACCAACAGCCAGCCCACCCGACCTTCCTCTAGCATCCAATGATTCAAAAGACCAGCCTGGCAACCATCCTTCCAATCTGGCTTTGACCACTGTCCCTACACCTAGAGTCTCTTGTAGCAGAATAATATCAGGACCATCCACAAAAATAATTCTCCGGAGAGCAGCTTTCTTTTGGGGCCCTGCCAAACCCCTGCAATTAAAAGACATTATCTTCATAACACACCCGACTTCAGGGAGTGGCATGCTCTAAGCGCCCTGTCAATCGATATCTGCCTCCCATCATGAAAATCCAACATAGCTCGATCCTGAGCTTTTTCCAAAAAAGATATCCTGCCCCTGCCCCGAGCAGATGGGGATTTACCCCTCCCAAACCCGCCTGCACTTTTTTTAGCACTGGATCTCAGATTATATCCAGTGACCCGAGGGGTTGAGGATTCCACGAGGGCCAACAGCTCTTCACCTTGATCAAAAATAGTAACAGAGGCCTTCTCTTGGAGAGCAGGCTTAGATATAACAGGCTGAGAAAAAGAAAGAGGAATAGCAATAGGAAACTGACCACTGTCAACCTTCCTAACCAATACATTAGTCGACATCAAAGTTAAAGAGACGTTGTAGACAAGGGAGAAAGGAAAGGAGCCCATGAATGTAGATTTCAACAACGAAAACATATATTTCGACATAACCTCATCCTTCAACTGGACATCTGCTCCGTAAAGGCGGCTGTGAACCTTCACAATGGATAAAGCTCCACACCCACCATTCTGCGAGAGTGACTCCTGCCCATAGGTTGGACCGGAAACCTCACTTACCGTCCGGAGATCTACATCAGGCTGCAAGCTAGTAGCAAAAGCATCAGAATGCGAAGCACAAGAAGAAGTTGTAGTAGGCTGTAAATGCGAAAAGTGAGGACCAGGATCAGCCCCCTTCAAGAAATGATCCTCTACACCTGGACTAGACCCCTGGCTTTTCACTTTGCGCGAGGGAGAATCACATTCATATGCAGGGTGTCCATAAACATGGCACCTACGACAATGAAAAGGAACCTTCTCATAGTCTAGGATATGCTTAATGACATAATGCCCCCACCGGAGATTCAGAGATTCTGCCAAACCTTCTCTGATGTTAATCATCACTAGAATTCTAGCAACCCGCCGAAGATTAGACTTTAAGAAGGATAGATCTGCCTCTAAGAAGACCCCAATCATATTGCCTATGCCACAGAGATGTTCCTCAGTCCAATAATGTAGAGGCAGACCAGGTAACCGAACCCACAAAGGGATCGAATCCACCCTTTCCCTACTAGCATCAAAGAGAGGATGCCAAGGTTTTAAGAGCATGGGAGAATGATCTACAGTCCAACTCCGATGCAGCACCCACTGGACGTGATCAGGATGCAAGAAATTGAAAGAATACCACCACTTTGAGAGGGACACCACCTCTGGAACATAACCAAGTACAGCTTTCCAATGAGCTCCAGCCCAATAAACCACAGTTTTCAGGGCAAACAGCCTCCCCACAACCTTGCCAACCAGAGTTCTGCTAGCCAATGTTGAAACCTGCTCCCATCTGATGTCTTCACCCAAGACATAGTTATATTCTTCTTTTTTGACCTTGATCCATTTCTTTTTTCGGCCCCCCTTCTTCGTCACTCCATCCTCCTTTTCAAAATTTAGGCCTGTTTGTTTTGTGTCTTCAGAAGCTCTAAACCCACTCTGTTCTTCCCAGCAAGTATGGCTAGAAGTGGCATGCAATCTCTCCTTATCACTGTAACTCTCCACCCTACTGTTCGTGAGCCCAGAAGGGTCCTGCTCTATTTTACTGTCAGTAGAAGAGACTTTCTGAAGACCGCCTGGATCCAGAACCTTCCCTTCCACTGTCAAGCTCTGAGAGCGACCTTTCCCCTGCAGAAACTGGCCCTTTATCAAATCCGTGCCTCTACTGGCAAACAAAAAATCTACCGCCCTCCCAAGAAGATTGTCGTTGAATACCAAAGGCGACAACCTGCCGTCCAAAAGGATCGGGGGCTCCACCTCGCTTTGGGGGCACAAACCAATCTGCACGCCAGACCTGGTCAAAACCGTTTATGTGGATCCCTGCAACAACGAAGTCAGATCGCTGGCCCGTCCTTCGAACACCGCAGCGCATCCAACGCCATTCAACAACGACAAATCCTTGGCCTGACCTTGGAAACCCACAGCGCATCCATTGCCATTCAAATTTGACCTTCTCCCGGGCAGTTCCATCCTCCGAGCCCCCTTGTATTTTTTTTCTTATGTATATAGAGAAAGAATAAACCAAGTTTGGAGTTAAGAAAATGAACCATAACACAAATAACAATATCTCCTTCCAAAAATGTCTCCATATTAAAATGACATTCACTTTCTTATATAGGTCCAAGACTATTGTTCTTCATATACAATTTATGATAAGCATGCAATTGGCTCTTAGATATGTAAATGAACTTGAAGTAAAATCTATTTTTGTTAATAAAAAATCTCTTTATTTACATCTATGCTAGATATATTGTACTTGAATGTATTTAAAATATCTTATTTGAGTTATGTGCTGGATTATTAATCACCAAAGGATTTTCACCTCCAATTTCCTATTTCAATATCTATAACAAAATTTGTATATATGTGAACATATTATGTTGGTTTACATATATGTTTTCACCCCCAATTGCCTATTTCAAAATCTATAAGAAATTTTTTTGGTTTATAACTCTTATTATCAATATCTTTGAAATCTCCATGACTTGCTTCCATGGAAGCAAAATTTTCCTTTCATTCCTTTACGATGACTTGTTCTCTGCAACATCTTATTTCGTCTCGGCTACTCTTTCCTATGCTATTGCCTTTGTATTTCTTATAGGCTACTCTTTCCTATGCTATTGCCTTACGACGTTTCTTTTGTAACATATGGTGCAATTTCTAGTTATGCCGTAAGGCATTACTATTTGAAAACAACTTTCCTAAGTTCCTTTCTGTCATAATATGAGCCATTGGATTCTTTGTTAGACCAGTCAATCATGCTCAACCATAGATTAAAATTTCCACCTGTTGGCAGTTGTCAGGCAGTTGTGACTCCTCTGGCGATTCCAAATTTTCTGTATCTCCCTTATTGTTGCTCATTGCCTCTCTACCATCCGCAACGCAGACATGGTTGCAGTGGTCCAAGCAGGTAAGGTGATCGAGACAGGTTCGCATGAAGATGTGATATATAAACCCAACGTTGCATACGCTACTTTGGTGCAACTGCAACAGGCTGCAACAGATACTCTAGACGATACAACTGAAGGGGACAATATCCGACCCTCGTCTTTGAGAGTGAAAAGCTCTGGGTTATATAGCAGATCCAGTTCGAACACATCTACAACAGGCCATCAAGAAGTGGTCTATGAAGATAAAGCTCCCGCCGCCCCTTCATTCCGTTGACTTCTTATTTTAAATGCTCCGGAGTGGAAGCAAGCCGTATTAGGCTGTTTGGGAGGCTTGGGTTATGGGGCAGTTTATCCTGTTTATTCCTTGCTCATGGGGAGCATCATATCTGTATTTTTCCTCCATGACCATGACGAGATCAAATCCAAAATCAAAGAATACGCCACCATTTTTGTCGGCTTGACAGTAGTATCGTTCACAGTAAACTTATTGCAACATTACAACTTCGGAGCTATGGGCGAATAGAATACAGGTGGTGAACAATAAACCCAATGTTTTCGATGTGCAACTGTCCATTTTATGGTCTTTCTTACCTAGCCCGAGCGGTCCTCGTCCCCAGAAAGGTATAGTCACAATCTCCTATTTTTTTTCTATGGTCTAACTTCAATCGGTTTGAGTTGTTCCATAGTTTTGTTTATAGGAGATAACGGTTTGTATTGTTTTTAACTCGGGGAAATTGGAGGGTTTAAACGTACGGTCAGGAAAAAAAGACCATTGACATTTAAATGGAGAGAGAGTCATTCAAACTAAAACTAGCTCAACTGGTTTATTCTTCTTAATTTCTATGTTAGGTTGCTAGGGTTTTGGCCCAGCGCTTTATCAGCGGTTTTTTAAATGATAAAGTGAAATCTTCTCTCACTGGTTTTCAGGAGGAGCTGCTTTTCAAGGACAAAATGAGAAAAGAGTATATTTTTTATGTTTTGGTGATCTAAATTTGTTTTTCATTTTTTTTTTCCATTTGTCTATTTGAGAATTCATTTCAGTTATATAGCCTAGCTAGATTCATAGGTTTTGCTGTGCTCCTTTTTCAGGTCATGTATGGTTGGTTGGCCGGTGAATGACACAAAGAATACAGATGACTAATAATAAACTCAATCTTTTCCTGTGGAAGTCGAATTGGTCTTTGTGATAAGGTAGTTCTGGCTGGTACATTCTACTATTCTTTTTGTCAAGATTAGTATGACGTATCAATATTATATTGCAACTCTTATATGAAGTAGGTAAGAATTTCAAATTTGAAGCATCTGTTAAATCCCTTATCCCTTATTATGAATAGGTAGGAATTTCAAATATGAAGTATTTGTTAAATTTGAGGGTTTTTACCATTTTGTTACATTTTATTTATTTAAACAAAAATTTGATTTTTTTTTTAATTATATTAGAGGGGAAAATCACAAGTGGCAGGCAAATTGAAGGTTTTTACAACTTTAATGTTAGATTGTTAGATTTTGTTTATTTCAAACAAAAAATGGTTGAAAATTGGGAAATAAAATAACTATTTAAGAGAAAAATCACAAGTAACACGCAATTTTTATAACTTTAATATTAGATTTTGTTTGTTTTAACTCAAAAAAATGGTTAAAAATTAGAAAAAAATTCATTATATTTTAAGGGGAAAATCACCAGGGACAAGCAATTTTGATTGTCATATTCCTCCCTGAGCTGCATGATAGTAGCTTAGCTCTGTTAGATGACTGGAGTGCATAGGTGGGCAGACTTTATTTCACGAAATCGCATTCGCATTCATATGAGTCGTACATGTTATTAATATTATGGCAGAAAGATAGCTTCCAAGGCAGACTTTATTTCACGAAATCTTATTCTGACGAGGATGTGCAATTGGCCCGTCTGGGTCGTTCTTGCTTTGCCGGTGCAGCCCTGGCCTCCAGGAAGGTATGATCACATTCTGATATTATTTTTTTTTTCTTTTAAAATTTATTTGAGATACTGTTGGTGTACATGAACTTAGACTAGCTGTGTTGGTGTACATGCACCTAGATTAGCTCTAGTTAACTTACTGCTTGCATGTGATGTGCACTTACTTAGTTAAGTTAACTTACTGCTTGCATGTGGCACATGTACACATTATCATAAGATAAATCACACTTAGCTTCAGTTAGCTTTAGTTATTTCATGTACAACTAAGCTTAACTTAGTTGCTTTTATGTATTTATTCCAAAAACTAATATTTGAGAATTCAATTCATTCTTTTCTCAATTCTTGCTCGCTTCCTTCCTTCTCTTGCAAGCTTGTTTATTGTTTTGCAAATCTAGATATTTGTATCTCAAAAATCTTACATGGTATCAGAGCACAGGGATTTGTAATCAGTGCACAAGCAATTTTATTTGCAGGTTCAGAAGATTGAAGCAACAAAAAAGAATGGAGTCTAAATTGGAGTTTCCACAATCGGCAATTCTTACTCCATATAATTATTTCGAATGGAAGCCAAAGATTCAACTTCATCTCAGAAGTAGAGGCTTATTTCGAATAACCATGGAAACGGAAGTTGAACCAACATCGGCAATGGAGAAAACAAGATATTTCAATCGCATGGACGAGGCCTTCGACATCCTATGTTTATCTATCTCTCCGGAATTGCTATTTCATGTTGAATCATGTTCAACTCCAAATGAAGTATGGAAAATTTTGGAAGGATTGTTTGGAAAACAGGATGAAATGCAAGGTCACATTCTCGAAAATGAGTTAAACTCATTAGATCCGAGAAATTTTGAGAACATTCAAGATTTTTTCACAAGGTATAAAGCCTTGTTGGTTCAGCTGAAAGGATGCGAGATTGACAAATCCAAGTAAGAAAATCAGTTGATTCTTTCCATTTTATCAAAACTTGGTCCAGAGTATGCAGTATTCGTCTCTACATTCCACACAGTCAGATCTGCAACTGGTGCAGCTTGGAAGATGCCCTCACTGGATTCTTTTATTTAGTCTTTGATGCATGAGCAAGATAAGCTCATCAAAATGGGCACACTTAAAAATTCCAAAGCGCATGCACTTACTGTGCATGCAAAAGGAAAGGCAAATTCCAAAGACCATCAGAAAGGAAAAGGGAAGAAGGATCCTGATCCAAGAAAGGGAGGAAATCCCAAACCCCCGATGGATCATTTGGCTCAAAGGAAAGGAAAGGAACGAAAGGGCAATCAATGTGAAATTATTGCCACCGTGGTTTTCATCCTGAATCTGCATGCATGAAGAAGACTATAGATCTTATGGCGCAGACACTCCAGCAGCACAATCTTGGAGACCACATTCCTGAGAATGCCAAGAAGAAGTCTGGAGAAAAAGCACCAGATCCAAGAGGTAATGGGAATGCTTTGATTGCTCTTCATTCTGCACCGCAAGAATGGATCATCGATTCAGGAGCTTCACATCATATGGCTTCTTCAAAGGAATCATTTTCTTCTCTACATGCATACTCAGGTCCTCCCATTCTCATGGGGGATAATTCTGCAGTTGCAGCAACTGGACAAGGAAGAGTGCAATTTGAAGATGGAAGTTTTGAAAATGTCTTGCATATTCCAAGGCTTTCTGTGAATCTTCTCTCAGTGTATCAGATGACACACACAGGCAGCGAAAGGAAAGTGGAATTTACCCTAGATTCCGTGAGCATTTATGACATGCAAACCAATTTGAAGATTGCATCTGGCAAGGTAAATGATCAATCTCGTCTGTACACATTTTCTGATTTTGTTCCTCAATCAGATTCTATTTTGCTACTTACGCATGCAAATGAAGAAAGTAGGATTTGGCACGAGAGATTTGGGCACTTGAATTTCAGATATATGCAACAGCTTAGTAAGCAAGGGATGGTCAAAGGATTGCCAACCATTGAATTTTCAGATGGTGTTTTTAATGGATGTGCTCTTGGAAAGCATCCACAAGACAAATTCGAGAAGGGGCATGCATGGAGAGCCTCTTCACCTTTGGAACTTGTACACAGTGATCTCATGGGTCCATTTCCGGTGCTTTCAATGAGCAAAGAAAAATATGTGTTGTCATTTATAGATGATTATACGAGATTCACTTGGGTTTACTTCTTGAAACTCAAGTCTGAAGTTTTTCAACATCTAAAGATTTTCAAAGCGCATGCGGAAAATCAGTCTGGAAAACGCATCAAGATACTCCGCACAGATAATGGGATGGAATATGTCAACAAAGATATCAAGAATATTTGTAATGAAGCAGGCATACAGTTGCAACATACGGTTCCTTACACTCCACAGCAAAATGGCGTGGCTAAAAGGAAAAATCGATCTTTGAAAGAGATGGCTAATTACATGTTGCATGCAAGATCTCTTCCTTCGAAATTGTGGGCTGAAGCTATCAATTGTGCCTCATATATCCAGAACAGATCTCCTCATAAATCTGTTACTGGAAAAACACCTTTTGAGTCTTGGACTGGCATGCAACCTGAAGTTAGTCATTTCCGCATTTTTGGATCTCGAGCATGGGCCCGCATTCCTATAGAGAAGAGAAAGGCTTTGGAGCCTCAAAGCAAAGCATGCATGTTTGTTGGATATTCTGATGAAGTCAAAGGGTACAGATTGCTTGATATCCACACTGAAGAGCTCTTTATTGAAAGGACTGTAAAGTTTGACGAAGATATTTTGCATGCACCAGCAGATGAAATTGTTACCAAGTTTCCATCACCACTCATTGATGAGTATGCAGATGAAACTTCAGACCAGCATTCTGATGAAGATGAGTCTTTTCCTGTGACCCCTGTTAGACCACTAGTTGTTGAACATCGAGATCATACTTCTGCATGTAGTTCAGAAGATTCTCGACCACCTTCAACACAAAAATGGCGTAGCATGAGTGATATCCTTGATGATCCTGCCTCTATCCCTTTGTTTGAGGAAGATTCACAAGCACTCTTAACTATGGAGCCATCCATGCCCATGCATGCTTATATGATGCATGGATCTGATCCACAAACTTATGCAGAAGCAAATGGGCATCCTGAATGGGAAGCCGCCATGGATGAGGAATATAACTCTCTCATTGAGAACCAGACTTGGGATTTGGTTCTGCTACCTTCCAATCGTAAACTTGTGAGATGCAAGTGGGTTTACCGAACCAAGAAAGCATCAAATGGCCAAGTTAGTCGATATAAGGCACGATTGGTAGCAAAAGGTTTTCAGCAAGTACATGGTGTTGACTATGATGAGACTTTTGCTCCAGTGGAAAAAATGGATTCCATTCGGCTAGCTCTCTCCATTGCAGCAAAAAGAGGATGAGAGGTGCATCATATGGATGTGAAGAATGCCTTTCTTCATGGTGATCTCGAGGAGGAAATCTACATGGAGCAGCCACCGGGATACATGCACAATTCATCTCTGGTATGCAAACTAAAGAAGTCTCTCTATGGCCTCAAGCAGGCACCTAGAGCATGGTATGCAAAGATGGATTCTTATTTGTTATCTCAAAATTTTGTACACTGCAAATCTGATTCCAATGTTTATTTTTTGAAGAAAATTGACTCCTTGTTGATCATAGTACTCTACGTAGATGATATTTTGATAACAGGTAGTTTAGCTTCTGTCATTACTAACATTAAAACTGCATTGCATAAGCGGTTTTCTATGACAGACATGGGCTTGCTAAATTTCTTCCTTGGACTAGAGATCTATCAGAGTGATTCTGGGATTACCATTTCTCAACCAAAATATGCTAGAGATCTTTTGGCACGATTTCACATGAGTGACTGCAAGCCAGCAGCCACACCTTTCTTATCAGGGATAAAGCTTGAGAATGGCAAAGACACACCATTGGTTGATTGCACATTGTACCGCCAGCTTGTGGGAAGTCTTCTTTATCTCACTCACTCCCGTCTTGATCTCTCCTATGCTATCGGAGCAGTTTCCAGATACATGCAAGAGCCACATGAGTTACACTAGAATGCTGCAAAGCGCATCCTTCGATATGTCCAGGGGACAATCACCTATGGGATTCATTATGCAACCAATTGTTCTTTGAATCTCATTGGGTTCACAGATTCAGACTGGGCTGGCAACACCATTGATCGCAAGTCTACTTCCGGTTATGTACTTAGTTTGGGATCCGGCCCAATTTGTTGGTCAAGCAAGAAGTAGGCTGCCATTGCTTTATCATCAGCAGAGGCCGAGTATAGAGGAGTAGTCAATGCCACTATTCAGGCAATTTGGCTACAACATTTCCTATCTGAGCTTGGGATCAGTGTCCATCATCCAACTGTCATCTGGTGCGATAATCAAAGTACGCTAAAGTTTTGCAGAGATCTAGTGCAGCGGCAGCGGACCAAACACATCGAGATCCACATGCACTTCATTAGAGAACTCATTCATGATGGGATCATTGATCTTCAGTACTGTCCTAGTTCCGAGCAGATTGCTGATATCTTCACCAAGACTTTCACTGAGCAGAAGTTTCGATTCCTGTGAGATTGTCTCGGGGTGAAGGACACGACTGCCTAGCAGTTGTCTTTTCTCTACTTTTGCATTATATTTTGAGGGGGGGTTTTCTTCCAACTGGGTTTTCCCTCTTTCCTCTTTTTTTTATGCATTGTATATGGGTACCTAAAATGGCTATGTTGCCGGGACTCATTCATTTTGCATCACACTCACCTAAGTTATGCTTAAGGGGGGTTGTTGGTGTACATGCACTTAGACTAGCTGTGTTGGTGTACATGCACCTAGATTAGCTCTAGTTAACTTACTGCTTGCATGTGATGTGCACTTACTTAGTTAAGTTAACTTACTGCTTGCATGTGGCACATGTACACATTATCATAAGATAAAGCACACTTAGCTTCAGTTAACTTTAGTTATTGCATGCACAACTAAGCTTAACTTAGTTGCTTTTATGTATTTATTCCAAAAACTAATATTGGAGAATTCAATTCATTCTTTTCTCAATTCTTGCTGGCTTCCTTCCTTCTCTTGCAAGCTTGTTTATTGTTTTGCAGATCTAGATCTTTGTATCTCAAAAATCTTACAGATACCTAACTTGACTAATAGGCATCTACAAATATGCGATTCCGCCCAGTAGATAATGCTCTAACACATGGATTGGTTTGGATTAGAGGGTTTCAACGTCTTGTGAAAAGGGCCATTGATATTTAAATTGAAAGAGAAAGTCATTCATACTAAAACAGGCTCCACTTGTCTACTGCTTTTAATTTCTATATTAGGTCCCTGGAGTTTTGGCCCAGCTCTTTTCTAAATGATAAAGTAAAATCTTATCTCACTGGGTTTTTGGGGGAGCCGGAGGACACAATGAAATGAAAAGTATTATATTCTTATGTTTTGTTTTCGTGGATGATGTAAGTTTTCTTTAAATAAATTGCCCCATTTGTTTATAAATTAATCTTGAAAAATCATTTCAACTTTATAGAGTTTTTGCTTGATGAGGGGTTTTGCAATGCTCTGCATTTCCGTGAGATTTTGACTTCATTACATCATTGAATATTTTTTTTCAATATTTTCTTTCAGGTTGTCTTTGATTGGTTGGGAGGTGAATGACATCAAGAAGACGGATGATGTATAATAAACTCAATCTGTGCTCCTTTGGAAGTCGAATTGACTTTTGTGATACCGTTGTTCTGGCAGGGTTAGCTTTCATAGAGATAGATATGCATTCTACATCTTTTTACCAAAATTAGTATGAGGTATCCGATATCATATTGTAATTTTTGCAATACAAATTTTAGAATGAAAGTAAAATACAAATAACAGGATGAAAGTATAGGACTGGGTGGCTCTGGCCATGTCATGCGTGGGCGTACTTTATTATTATAGGAGTTTGATTTTGTTCCTCTAGCATTCGCATTTTTTAGTGTTTTGAGATTTTTTTTTTTTCCTTTTGAGAAGTTTGAAATAGATAATGGTTTAAGTTATTTAAATGAAAAAATATTAAATTATTTAAAAGAAAATAGTATTTGTAAAAATGGTAATTTAATTTATTTAAAAAATAAAATGATATATATAAATTAGTTTTTAATAAGAAAATTTTATTTTATTTTTAATATTAAAATGTTTAAAAGAGAAAATAATTATATATTGTAATTTGATGTAGTCAATATTTAAATTTATAAAAGAAAAATAATTAATAATTAAAGTTTGATATAATTATATTTTAATTTCAAATAATCAACATTAAAATAAAAGAAAATTAATTAAAGTTTCAACTAATTATATAAAACATTGTAAATATAAATAGTCCAAAATATTTTTTTATCATTATTATCTTATCACTACCCAATTAAATTAAATATATCAAATTGTAACTTAATAATAATTATAAATAGAACACCTTAGTACATCAATGAAGTTTGCAGATGAGTGACCTGGAGAATATAGAAGGTGAACAAACCCTCTCGCGGTCATTCACAATCTCTGAATTTTTTTCTTCATGTTTTTTAAAATTTATCTCATCTACCCAACTTGACTTATAAGTTATCTACAAACTAGATGCCACCTAACTTCCATTGGTTTGGGTCATTTCATGGGATTTTTTCTGAGAAAGTTAAACAGTTTTTATTGTTTCTAAATATGGGAAATGTGAGGGTTTCAAGAACATTGACACTTAAATCGAGAGAGAAAAAGATAAAGTGAAATCACTCAAACTAAATCACTTTATCATTCAAACTAAATCACGCTCAAGTTGCTTACTGCTTTACTACTTTTAGTTTCTATGTTAGGTTGTTGGTGTTTTGGCCCAGCTCTTTATAGCGTTTTTAAGAGGAGTCGCTTTTCTGGGAAAAAATGAGAAAATAGTATATTCTTCTGTTTTGTTTCAGTTGGTGATGTAAGTTTGATTTTCATAATTTTTCGATTTTCTTATTTGAGAATTCAAAGATGTAATGAAGTCAACATCTTTCGAGAGGCAGAGAGCAGTGCAAATTAATCTCTCCTTTTCAATTCGCTTTTAGTTGGTTGGCAGGTGTTTACGGTAATTTGGAATTATATGACATTGTTTATTTATTTAGGAATTATGTGAATTTTTAAGCATGTAATGGTTCATCCATGAATCTTAGAGTACATATGAAGTGAAATAATGAATGGATTTAAATTTTTAAAAGACAATGTGTAGGTATGCTAATCAAGTGGAATCTGATATTTTGAATCTGATAGTTCACATGCTATACATGCTAGAGACTTCCAGATTTCTCTATATTACCTTAATATTTCTTGTAAATAAGAATATCTATTCTTTAATCTAATGAGATCAGAAAACACTTTTAAATAAATAAAATTGAATAAAATTTTTGCTTCTATTTTCTATGTTATTTTTTTCTACACTTTCACCTTACGGCATTTCCTTTGCAACATATGGTGCAATTGCTAGTATTACATTATTTAAAAACCAATTTTTATTTGTATTATTTTACTTTGCCTCGGTCAATGTAACATTGCATTACATTAAATAATGCATTGCATTAGATAACATTATACAACATCACTTGTATACTAGGTTGTAAAGTGTGTTTGGGTACAATTAATATATGAGTTTGGGTACAATTAATATATGAGTTAAACATATACATTTAGAAAAACATGTAATGAAATTTATAATCATAGAGATTTTTAATGTGTAAATAAACATTGTTTTACTACCATGGTTTATTAATTCTATATGATAAAAACACATTACTTAAATTTAAATAAAAAAAGTAAAATAAAAAAACACAATAAATTTAACTTTAATCTATAACTATTATTAAAAATATTCTAAAATATTTAATAAAATTAAATTATTATAATTAAATTAAAATTATATTGACATTATTTCAAAATAAACATGTTTATTAACATAATTAATATTTTAAATATATTATTTCAAAATAAACACACCCCGGAAACATAAAATGGAATGCACGAGCTCTTGAACGATGAAAGTCGGCAACAAATAACTAGCGAGTTTATAAGCACTGGAAATTTATAAGCGATGTAGATGAGGCGTAGGAAAAGAGAAGCTTAGACTATGTAAAATTTGAATTATAATACAAGAAAAAGAAACATCTTTCAAACTTAAAAAATTAAGTAAACAAATACACTACAAGAGATCTTCAAAGTTATTATACCAAGCGGTACAGATAAAATGCTCATCTATTATGGGAAGCCATCAAGTGGGAATCCAAACATTTCCAACGATGTACGTTTGGAAGAATATTTATATAAACCATATACAAAACTTTTAATATTGCTACTACACCTACAACATTGTTGAAAAAAACTATTGATTATGCCAGGTTTTCCTATAACATTATAAAGTTGATCGTTGTGGATCCCTGAGGTATATAGCAGGAGCCTGCTGAGATTTCTCTAATTAAACCCAGGATAGGGCGATGTTGAACTGCCCGTGCAGAGCATTGTCATATTGTGCTCGATTTCGTTGTTTTCGATAGTGGTGCTTTCTTCGGGAGAGTTCGGGTAGGCGCTGGTGCTGTTTTAGTTGGGATTGGGAGATGGTTGGCTCTCTCTCGGCAGGTTCTTCTATATTTTTCCTGTGCCAGTCTTGGGCAGGTCTTTGAAGACGAAAACCTTGAGAACCATGTAATGCAGCAGCTTCTCTCTACAGAACGACACAGTCTCCTCTTCTTTTATGATGGTGCCACTGTTGTCCGTAGCATATATGAAAGAACCCAAGCTATCAACAGGGACATTGTAAAATAGAGAGAAGTATTAATGTGGAACGAAATTCACACAAACGTGAATATGTCACTGTTTTATTAAGGACTATAATAATGGACTGAACCATCAACCATCACAGAGGAAACCGAGGCACTGGAGACAAACACCACAATCACGACAATACACCAGATGTTAGTAAGAGACCGGAAGAATATCTGTTCTATTTCAGATATGAATACTTGCAGCTTTCAATTTCCGAAGCGACAAACGATTAAATTAGAGGGCCGGTTATTGAGGATGTCTCATCCGATTCTTCGTCATCTCCAAGGTTGTTATCCCCAAGCCTCTTATCAACCAGATCCATTTACTTTCCTCCAGGGCCCTCAGCATGGCCTAGGAAGGGAAATTAATATCAGAGCAATCGGAGTTCTTGCTGCCCAACGCCAACTCCGGCAACGTTATCCTATCCTGAAGCTGTAGATATTGCACACCAATTCCAGCAACATTATGCTGAAGCTGTAGACATCGCATTTCTTGATGCGTGGCCATACTCAACTATTCCATGGACCTTCAGGAGCAAGGATGAATTTCGATGAGATTTTAGGTGTAGATGAAGAAGATCGTTAGACCGAGACCATCCCGATGGTTGTAAATTAAAGTGGATCCTCACGCTTTTCGAAGGAATGAAGCTGATTTAACCATCTACTAATTTGAAATTCAAATTTCACTGTTTGGGCGGGACTAGTTTTCAACTTTCAAATTTCGAAGGAATGAAACTGATTTAGCAATCTACTAATTTGAAATTCAAATTTCACTGTTTGAGCGCGGTTGGATTTCAAAATTCAAATCCATGTAGACCGAGATCATGTGGCATTTGGGGGCTTGTACCCATGCTTTCACATCGGATATTTTCCGGTGAAGATTGGAGTACTTTTTCGGTAGGAGGTTTTTCCTTGTGCATGTCCATACATGTATGATGCAGCTGCTATCGGGCTTCGCTGGTTATTGGGAGGTGGCTTCGCTGGTTATTGGGAGGTGGTGGAGGAAGGGAAGCGGCGGAGGCAGGGGCGTGGGTTCACCTTCTACTCAGAAAGCCGCAGGTCACTGGAGGGCAAGTCCCGAAGCTATCCCATCATGCTCCTTTCGTCCAACAAAAGACTCCTCCAATTTCTTTTAAGAAAAATTGTACCATTTAATTGTATTTATTGAATAGTGTTATTGTATTTATTAAATAGTGTAAATGGTGAAAAAAAATAATTATATAAATCACTCAGTTTTTTTTATAAGAGAAAAAAAATATTATGAATTATAAAATTTTAATAATAATAAAAAAAAATCATCAAATATTATGATTTCATTATTTTAAAAAGATATAAAATAAATTATTAATAAATATATCATAAATTAAAGATAAAAATATTATTTATATATTTTATGGTTTTTATTTTAGTTATTATGTTTTTAAAACTATTTTCTAGAGGTTGAAGGCATTGTATGTTTTTGAAGAACACTATTTATCCTTGTCACTTGCGGTTGAGAAAGCTTAAAACAACTATGCAAAATTTTTAAACTTATATCTTCTCCTTTTTCTGAACACATGAGAATAACATATTACAAATATGTATAAGATTCCTTTTTTTTTTTTTGTTATAAGTTAGGTGAAAGACATTACCAATTCTTCTATCTCTTTCAAGTTGTTTAGCAATTAGTTTCATTTTTCATTTCCATTTTATTTCATTATATGTATATGTCTAGAATTATATGGGAGATGGACTCTCAAAAGTGGGCTTGGACTTAGATAGAAATGGCGAAACTCCAAGAAAACAAAGAAAGCCACCATATTCAACATTTTCACCTCTCAATAGTTTAGAGATAATGCAAAGCTGCTTTATAATAGCATACTTTTTCTTTTCATAGTGTCATGAGACTTTTATGATAGAGTATTTCAGGGCTTAAGTATCTTTTTGTATATCATAAACATATTTGGATTAAGATATCACTTTTGATTACTTTTTTTTGGAAGGTTAAAGACAAAATGTTTCGTGTTGGGAAAACATTTTTTTTTTTTAGCAGCTATCACTCAAAAGATTCACATAGTTCAAACTTATACACAAATATATTTTTGAATATGTAATTTTATTATCTTTTAATAAAATTACTAATTATATATATATATATATATATATATATATATGAGATTATTAATAATTATATATATTATTAATAAATTTATATTATTGAAAAAATATATATAATTAAATATTTATTTTGATTATAAATAAAATATGTTTTTTGTCAAAAGAGTTTTAGATAAATGGCGAATTAATATACTCAAAGCATTCTTTGTCTTTATTTCAAATCCCTTATTTACTTTTGGGCATTGATTTATTAAAAAAAGAGGAACTATTTTTGGTGTTGCTCTAATTAATAGACGAAATGGTTTTTCCTCAGAGATACAACAATGCAATTTCAAGCAAGATTATGATTTTTTCTTGTTTAAAATACATTTTTGAATACATAAATGAATTCAACACCCTTAAAAAATCCAACCATTGACACACTCAAATTTTGTAGATTAAATAACTTAAACTCACTATTTCTAAAAATCTGTACCAAATTTTGTTTAAAATTAACAATAAAAATATCTTAGGAAAAAGACAACTTCTCATATTAGTTAGAACGTGTTTATTTTTTACATAAATAATTACTAATATTTTCTTTTAATCAACAATTTTATTTTTAATAATTATATTATAATTTTTTTTAATTATGATTTTTTTTAGTAATAATAAAATATTAAATTATGATTAATTCTTTTTAATACAACATGCACTAATGTGTAAGCTACTATTGAATTCAATCTTCAATGTAAAACTTTTGAACTAAACTTTGATATACGTTGGAAAAACCACCAATATGGATGTTAGAATGGTTCACTTGAAATGAACTTTGAAAGAGAGCATAAATTTTGAAAGTGAACAATTTGTGTTTGAACATTCCTCTAATGATTAGTGAACAAATAAGATCAACAAAGTGCTCTTTGAATTTTGACAAAATTAGGTACAAAATTCTAATGAATAACTAAAAGCGATGAGAGGATTCGATGTTAGATATTCCCAAATATGTTAATTTGAAGATATTAGTTGATTTTGATTGAATTACAAATATTTTATCGAGGATATCATTTTCCATTATGGGATTTCTAAATTTTGATTGAATATCACAAGAATTTGAAAATGGAAGCACGAATTTCATTATCTCTTTTATCAAGTGAAAGGTGAGAATGTTGAATGTTGTTGAAGAGATCTAATCTTCAGTTGTTAGATGAATCTTTGTTCTTCAATGGTTTATAATTTTTTTTGGTGGTTTTGTTGGTTGATCACTATACATTTTAAATTGATTAATGTAGTCGTTTTGGTTGGCCATTAACTATTTTGATTTCATCGATGTACTCCTACTCTTTATTGCAATATATTTTATTCCTCTTTAAATGGTGTTTTAATTTAAAAGACATGTAGATCTCCCCCCCCAACATGGATGAAATATTCATTTGGAAAAACTATTTGAAAGTTTTCCGTTTTTGTAATTTCTCCATGCAAATGTGTAATTATGTAATTGTAAGGCGATCCTCTTTGAAAACAACTCACCTAGTTGCCACTGTCATGTTTAACATCTTGACTATGTCAAATTACACAAAAATAAAAATAAAATATCACATACTTTTACTTTTTTTGTTTTTATCATATTTTTGTACTCTTTCATGCCTCCACTGTTTACCTCCTTCTCTTTAAGTGATCTTTTTGCAGCCTTACACTCCTCATCAAATGAGGGATTGGTTGGAAAAGTGTTTGAAATTCTCTTCATTGGTCGAGATATTTTGCACACCTTTAAGGCTTTGTGGATTAAAGGGATCACCATATTGTTGCAATTGTTCTCTATTATTATAGTGTTCTCTTTACTTTCTAAGTTGACTTTTTCCACCTGAAATTGATGTTCCAACGCAACAACGAAGAGCTCTTGATTTTCCTTATTCATAATGACTCTACCATTTTCCTGAACTTTCTTCTCTCTATGCTGGTTTTTCTCCACCTGCATCCCACTTGTGTGCATGCCCAACTTAATACAAAGAGGCATATGATCCAATTTCAACTCAATAGGAAAGATCCAAAATTGAGCTTTGACAAATTATAAATAAAGCTCTAGGAGAAAATCACATAATCTGCCACACCGACCACGAAGAGCTCTTGATTTTCCTTATTCATAATGACTCTACCATTTTCCTGAACTTTCTTCTCTCTATGCTGGTTTTTCTCCACCTGCATCCCACTTGTGTGCATGCCCAACTTAATACAAAGAGGCATATGATCCAATTTCAACTCAATAGGAAAGATCCAAAATTGAGCTTTGACAAATTATAAATAAAGCTCTAGGAGAAAATCACATAATCTGCCACACTTTGACCATTGTAAATTTTACATGTAATATCACCGGATATAGACCAAGCTTTCATGGCCATATTATGTGAAGTTCAAATAACAAGCAATTTGTAAAATATAGGAAAGTATGGACATCTGGTGAAAGAAGTGGGGTGGAATGAAATAATTACTTTTCAACACAAGACGAAAATGGTTGTCTCTCGAATGAAAGATCAAGCGATATGGTCACAACAATACAAGCATTTGACATTATGCTTCAAAAAAACACCAGGGAAATGAGATTGAATTCAACGTTGCTGAATAAAAAATCTTGAAGTGTATTTGCAGTTCCAAAGCCTTTCGATGTTATTCCAGGCACTCGTGTCTATTGCCCGACGGAAGAATATTTCCTTTGAAGTCTTGCTTTTGAATTAAACCCTCTTGAATGAGATAAAATGAATATATATTAGATTTTTGGGAAATTGTTAAAACATTTTCACCGAGGGTTATTAAAGCTTTTGTGAAAAGTGAAAGTTGCAGTTTTGTTTTATTTAATTATAAATATTTTTCCTTTATTCCTTCAACTTAAATTGTTTTTGAATGGAAGCTTTTTGAATGGCACAAAAGGAATATATATTGAATTTTTGGAAATTGTTTCAACATTTTTAGTCCGATATGCCTTTCTTTTGAATCAGTGCACCTATGATTTTCGTCTACACTTTTAGTGTCTTTCTGACATCGGGCATTCTCTTATCCTCTTGTTTTCACACCTTCTGACATATGTCCTTATATTATCTTCTTGTTTTTACACCTGGGTTCGAGGGTATCCAAAACCGCTAGGTTTCGTTTATAGCAATAACATCGGAAACCATGGACACCTGTCGTTTCCAGTCACTGCATTTTCGGAGGGGTGGCTCTAAAACTTCACATTGTTGTCTACCATATTCCCTCCTCCATATATGTGTGACACTTTCAAGCATTGATTTGAAGTGCAGTTCTCGCTGCCGATTTTGCACCCAGTTATTAAGCATCACAGGGTTTCTGCCACAGAACAATTGGCTATACGCCCTTGTTCTGCGCAATGGTGTTGGGATTCTGGTATGAATTATGAAGGCGAGTGCGTAAATTCTAACTGCCGTTGGTACGTTAGCCATTAACAACAGAAACTACCATGGCTCAGATGAGTCCCTCACAAATGTTGATTTTGAAGACGACACCACTGCTGCAGGAAATTGAATTTGAAAAAAAACTCGACTTTGAATTGTTTGTATTTGGAATATACGATGGCAGGGTTGGAGTGGTTTTTGGAATGGAAGTTGAATCAAGAGGTGCTCAAAATGTGATAGTAGGGATTTTTGATACTTTGAAAGCACACAACAACAACAATATCCTCTTTGGATTTGTGGGTAAGCACATAAGCCTTAATATTTTAGTAAATTGAAGTTTGAGTAGCTTTTCATAGTACCCCCACAATTCCTTCTTCTGAATTTGGTTTTAACTCTAGAAATTTGTGACACAGGCGGGATTGGAGACCTGTGTTCACATAAGACATTGATAGTGACGTGATTTTTTGAAAGGCTACCGCAATCAAGGTGCATTTCTGCACTCTCAAAAAGGAAAAGGAGTTGATATCAGATCTCTGGTTCTGTTTGAACTGTCTATGATGATTTGAATAGATGAAGTGTCTGATATTAAATAGATTAATGGGATTCGATCCGCAAATATTATTGTCTATCACTTATCATTAATATTTTTTAAGATGGAGCTTCCTTTCCTCCATTCATTTAATAATATTTAAGGTTCCTTGAAATTAATATTTTTTTCCAGAGAAAAAAAAAAAAAAAAATCCTTAGTAGCATTGATAGATTTAAAAAAATATTTTGGCCAAAAAAACAGAGGATAATATTGGTATTTTGGTTGGTTGGGTTGTGGTTCAGTGTAAATTGGTGAGATTTACATCCAATGACCCAGATTAAATTCTCTCATCTACCTGGGAATCCCTTGAGTGGCATGTCCTAGGAGTTTGGATCCCGCTGTGGGAAAAAGTTGGGTCGTTTCTGTGATTTTTTTTTTGGCATTTTGATTCTTCTCATATCTTTCTTATACTTCCAGTTTTATTGATTGAAATGTTATGCAACCTTGTGACTGAAGAATTTGATGATGACAAGAGGATGTGATCTTTTGGGGCAGTCATCAAAGAAAATACATGAATTCCAGAAAATGGAAGAGGCTAGAAGCTCCTGTATAAAGTTGAAATTGGATGGGATGGTTTTTGTTGGAGGCAAGTTAGATGACAAAGCTATTTTCCTTTTGCATTGTTTCTAGGGCTTCAAATATTTGAAGAACTTATTAACTCATGGAAATATTTTGTGACAAAGACTAGCAAGATGCATCTAAACAACCATCACTATCGGCAGGTTGCAGTGAAAACACAGATGCAACTCGACTGGCTGAGTATTTCAAGTCTATAAAATGTCAAACCACTGTAAGGGAACATTTAAAAATTCAATGAATTCTTTTTTGTACTAAGTATGTTCTAATTTATTTGATTCTTAGTATTAAATTCTCTTATTTATCCACTTTTTAGGTCGTTGGAGTTCCTGTCACACTTGAAGGCGATTTAAAGAATGAGTTTGTAGAAACAGATTTCGGCTTTGATACTGTATGCAAGGTATGCATTACTAAAACTTCAAAAATTAATCATAGAATAAAGGTTGCCACTTCAAGTTATTAGGACTGTTGATTGAGATACAAAAGTAGACCGTTAGCAACTACTGATAAAGTTTTTCATACTAAATAGTAAAAACCTCCAAGTTATAATTTGGACCCCAATAAGGTTGGGCAGACTTACTAGGGCTCACTCATGTTGGTTGAACAAAACAACATGGTTTGAAAATATCTCTTCAAATACTTTGAATTACAAAGCGAAAACTTCAGATCAGATCACATGGATTTTCAGAATAGTTAATGTCAATTTTAATATTCCTAGGAAAGATACGAGAGGTCCAGATCTTGCTTTGCAATCAAGACACATTTTCTTGTCTGTCATGAGTAGTCGTCCTAAATCATACTAATGTAACTTATACTTTTATGTAAAATATAAAAATTGTAAAATAGTAAAAACAAAAACACTTCTAATCATAATTCTCATGGATTTGTCATTCAATCTGGCGGATCAATTTTCCTAAGAACAAGCATATTCTGCGCAGGTCAGTTCCCAACTCATAGGTAATATTTGTCTTGATGCTCTGTCAGCTGGGAAGGTAACTCCTAAACAATAATGCCTCTTTTTATGCTTTAGAATTCCATTTTCGGTGAATTGCCAATCTATTGTTGAAATTACTTTCCGCCGTGCACTGTACAGGAGGCAGCCACCTTCCATTTTTGTTTGCAGGACACTGTAAGAAGCCGCTTACCATTTTGAATGTGCAGTCAACCTCAGCGCTGCATTCTGAAACGGACAAATTTAATGAGCAAGCATGGATTTGAAATTTTAATGAAGCAGATTGAAAGAAAATCCCGCATCACACTTTTTTCTGTACAGGTTGCTAAAAATCGAACCCGGGGAAACTTATGAAACGGATTTGATAAAAATTCCGCATCACAACCTTGCTGACGTCTGCAATTACTTTTGGCACGCGGAATTTTTATATAGTTTGGTTAAATTTCTATTCAACGTCCAATTCAATGCGTTGGTCAAAGTTTTTAATGTTTTGTTATGATGCGTTTCATATCAAAGCATTTACATTTAAATGCCTTTGAGTTATTATATATACATATGTTCTAAATATATGTTATATACATATTATGGGTACGATTGTAGTTTGGTGGGCCCGAAAGGGCAATAGACATTAGAATTAGTTTTAGTTTTTTGGTTGTTAGTTTTAAAAAATAGTTTTTTTTATTATTGTAAAAAAAATGCTGAGGCATAAAAGGAGATGAAAAGCGTGTGTGCTATTACGTATTGTAAGTTTTTAAATTCTTTTTACACAGCAGAAGTAAAAAGACTGGCATAGCACAGCAGTGCATAGTTCAGCATTGTAAGTTTTATTTTTTTTACACACAGCAGCAGTGTAACATAATTTGAAGTGCACAGCAGTGCTTTCATTTTTGGAGAGACAGAGTATTTGTCCAGAGTGAAATTTTAGAGAGTGTGAGTTGTTTTGAACTGTGTTTTGAAGCAGTCAAAGTTTTTTTTGTATTCCCTCAGGCAGAGGTGATTTTGTAACCAAGTTTTTTGAAGTTTAATGAAATAATTTCTACAGTGAAAACTCTGTCTCCAGTGAAGAATTTTTTTTATATTTTCTCTGTGTTGAAGAGGGGGAATTTTATTCTCCGTTGTTGTTCTGGAATTTTAAATTTCCAACATGGTATCAGAGCTAGTCCAGGCTCTTTGAAGATCAAAGAAGCTGAAGGAAAGGAGTTCTTTGTTGCAGCAGCTTCTCCAGCAGTGTGAAGACTCAGCCAAAGAATCCAAAGGTATTTCTCTATACAGTTTTTTGAGTCACTGTTGCAGAACAGTGAGTTGTTTTACATACACAGTCAAGTTTTTTTTAATCACAGTTAAGAGTGCAAAATGGCTGGAGCTAGCACTGGTATGGGTATGGGAAATGTCCATCTCCCAATGTTTAATGGAAAAAATTATGACTACTGGTCAATAACTATGAGAGCATTATTTGTCTCCCAAGACTTATGGGAATTTGTTGAGGATGGCTTTGAAGAGCCAGCAAATGAAGAAGAGTTTGAAGATTTAACTCAGGCAGAAAGAGAGTTGTTGAAGAGCAATAGGAAGAAAGACTCCAAGGCTCTCTTCTTATTGTATCAGGCAGTGCATGAGAGTGTGTTTCCAAGGATAGCAGCAGCCAAGAGATCCAGAGAAGCATGGGAAACTCTCAAGATAGCCTATCAAGACATGGAAAAAGTGAAGACAGCAAAACTTCAGTTGCTGAGGAGAGACTTTGAGACTCTCTGTATGAAAGAGTCAGATACTATTGACTCATTCTTCACTCATGTGATTGGAATGGTCACACAAATAAGATCTCATGGAGAGACTCTTGAAGAAAAGAGGATTGTGGAAAAACTCTTATGGAGTCTACCCTCAAGATTCGATGTGATTGTCACCACCATAGAGGAGACTAAGGATCTCACAAAGTTCACAGTGGATGAGCTACATGCATCACTGATGACTCATGAGCAGAGATTGGGTAGGAGTGAAAACTCATCTCTGGAACATGCCTTTAAGACCCATATGTCTTTTGGAAGAGGAAGAGGGCAAGGCAGAGGAAACAAAAGAGGAAGAGGCAGAAGCCAAAACAGAGGTGGAAGGAACAGTCCAGCAAATGCTCAAGGAAGAGGCAGCAATCCAAATCAGCATCAAGGCCAAGGCAGCAGCCAGCAGAGTGGTCAACAAAATGCTCAAGGACATAGGTATGATAAGTCCAATGTCCAATGTCACTATTGTAAAAAATATGGTCATTATGCTAATGAGTGTAGAAAGAAACAACATCATATGGGAAGTAGAACTAGTGCAAATTTCACTAGAGAAAATCTCAGCCAAGATAATTTGTTTTTGGCTTGTAATATGGCTGAAGAAAAGAATGAAGATTTATGATTTCTAGACTCCGGTTGCAGTAACCATATGACAAGAAACTTAGCAATGTTTTCTATGCTAGATGAGAGTGTGAAGTCACAAGTCACACTAGGGACTGATAGTAAAGTGTCTGTTATGGGAAAAGGAAATGTAAATGTTTTAACAAGGAAAGGTGCAAATAAATCCATAGCAGATGTTTATTATGTTCCAGGAATGAAGTGTAACCTCTTAAGTATTGGACAGCTTGTTCAAAAGGGGTACAATGTATTTTTTGAGGATGATGTTTGTACCATCATGGACAAACCACCCAGCAAACAATGTATTGCTGAAGTGAAGATGACAAGGAACAGGATGTTCCCTCTTAGAATGAGAGCAGATCTGAAAAATGAAGAAAAGATAGCAGCAGTGGCAAAAGAGGCTATCCAAAGCGAACTAAAAGATGAAAATTGGTTGTGGCACTTGAGATTTGGACATCTCAACTTTGGAGGTCTCAATTTGTTGAACAGAAAAGGAATGGTAAGAGGTTTACCATTGATAGAGAAGCCGGACAGCCTTTGTGAAGGTTGTATTCTTGGGAAACAACACAGAGAAAGTTTTCCTTCCGGGAAAAGCATAAGGGCAAAGACACCCTTAGAGATTGTCCACTCAGATTTGTGTGGACCGATGCAAACTCCATCGCTTGCTAGCAGCCACTACATGTTAACATTCATAGATGATTTTACAAGAAAAACTTGGGTTTACTTTTTGAAAAATAAAAGTGAAGTGTTTGAAAATTCTGCAATTTCAAAGCACTTGTGGAAAACCAAAGTGGGCTGCACATCAAAGTCCTAAGGAATGATAGAGGAGGTGAGTATATCTCTAAGGATTTTCTACATTTTTGTAGAGAAAATGGTATTCAAAAGCAGTTTACAACTAGATATACTCCGCAGCAAAATGGAGTAGCCGAAAGGAAGAATAGAACCATAATGGACATGGTGAGGAGTATGTTAAAGGCAAAGCACTTGCCTAATGATTATTGGGCTGAAGCTGTACATTGTGCAACATACATTTTGAATAGGTGCCCTACAAAAGCAGTGATGAACAAAGTGCCGGAAGAGGCATGGAGTGGCACAAAGCAAGGTGTCACACATATGAAGGTTTTTGGATGTGTGGCTTATGCACACATTCCGGATCAGTTAAGGAAGAAGTTGGACAGCAAGGGGGAGAAATGTATTTTCATTGGATACAGTGAGGAATCCAAGGCCTACAGGTTATACAACCCATCCAACAAGAAGTTTATTGTGAGCAGAGATGTTCAGTTTATTGAGGAGGAAGCTTGGGATGGAAGCATAGAGAAAACAGTGAATGTTAAACACTGTTTATCTCATGATGAAAATGATGATGAATTGGCTGAAATACATCCCCAAACAACAGCACCAACACAAGAGCAGCAAAGCACACCCTTGAGGAGAAATGAAAGTGCTTCTCCAAGCACACCACAAGGATAGTACCAAGTGCCATTTCAAGATTGTACATCAAGTATACGAGGTAAGAAGTTCAGAAATTTGAATGACATTTATGCACAAGAGGGGCAAAGAAATGAAGGTATCAATTTTTTGTTTGCTTTATATTGTCATGTTGATGACCCCGTTCATTTCAAGAAGCTACATGATAAATGAGAAGCTATGGATGAGGAGATAAATTCCATAGAAAGAAACAAGACTTGGGATTTGGTTGAACTCTCAAAAGGTAAAGATGTCATTGAAGTTAAATGGGTCTACAAGACCAAGGGTAATGCTGAAGGCAAAATAGAGAGACACAAGGCAAGATTTGTTGTCAAAGGGTATAAGCAGAAGCATGGGATAGATTATGAGGAAACTTTCGCACTGGTTGCTAAAAGGGAAACCGTGAGAGCAGTGTTGTCCATAGCAGCACAAAACAAGTGGAAAGTTTACCAAATGGACGTGAAGTTAGCATTCCTAAATTAAGTGTTAATGGAAGAGGTTTACATTGAACAACCTCTCGGCTACGAAAAGAAAGGCCAAGAGCACAAAGTGTGTAAGTTGAAGAAAACTCTTTATGGGCTGAAGCAAGCGCCAAGAGCGTGGTACAGTAGGATAGATTCATATCTACTGGAAAATGGATTTGAAAAGTGTGAGGGAAAACCCACCCTTTACATCAAAGAAAAGGATGGTAAAATGTTGATTGTAGTTTTATATGTTGATGATGTTATTTTCACAGGTAACGATAATTACCTTATTGAAAATTTTAAAACAAATATGAAAGAAGAATTCAAATGACTGATATGGGTTTTGGGTTTAGCATTTTGGAATAGAAGTAGAACAAGATGAAATGATTTTATCTCAATACAAAATATGTTAATGAAGCAGCTGAAAGATTTAATATGCAAAGGAGAGCAAGGCAATGATCATCTCAATAAAGGATGGGATTAAAACTCAACAGAGAGGATAGCAGTAAGGATTTTGATCCTAGCTTGTACAAGAGCATAGTTGGCAGCCTCATGTATTTGACTACAACTAGGCCGGACAGAATGCATGTTGTTAGTTTAATTTTCAGATTCATGGAGAAGCTAAAGGATGCACATTGGCAGGCAGCGAAGAGAATTCTGAGGTATGCTAAAGGTACCAAAAGGTATGGGATTTTATATACTGCTTCAGAATGTTCAGATTTAGGTCAGATACCCATTAGCAAGATTGGGCTTAGTGGTGATGATCTAAGAGAATTTCCGGTTATGTTTTCATAGTTCAGGAGTCATTCTGTGGCTTCAAAATGCTCCCCATTGTAGCATTGTCTACAGCAGAGGCAGAATATGTGGCAGCCACAGCAGCAGCTTGTCAAGCAATTTGGATGAGAAGGATGTTAAGAAGTTTGTGCCAAGAGCAGGTAAAATGAACAGTTATTTATTGTGACAATAGTTCAGCTATTGCATTATCCAAGAATTCTGTGTTTCACAAGAGAACGAAACACATTGACACAAAGTTTCATTACATCAGAGAATTGGTAAACAAGGGTGAAATTGTTTTGGAACACTGCAGAACTCAGGAGCAGTTTGCAAACATTCTCACCAAGCCATTGGGGCAGAAGAGTTTTGAGTTTTTGAGGAAATGTCTGGGTATGAATGATAACCCAGCAACTGAAAGTAAGGGGGAGTGTTGAAATTACTTTCCGTCGTGCTCAGTACAGGAGGCAGCCACCTTCCATTTTGGTTTGCAGGACACTGTAAGAAGCCGCTTACCATTTTGAATGTGCAGTCAACCTCAAAGCTGCATTCTGAAACGGACAAATTTAATGAGCAAACACGGATTTGAAATTTTAATGAAGCAGATTGAAAGAAAATCCCGCATCACACTTTTTTCCGTACAGGTTGCTAAAAATCGGACCCGGGGAAACTTATGAAGCGGATTTAATAAAAATCCCGCATCACAAATTGATGACATTAGCAACAACCTTTTGGCACGCGAAATTTTTATATAGTTTGGTTTAATTTATCCTTTTAATGTTTTGTTAGATGCCATATCAAAGCATTTATTTAAATGCTTTGAGTTATTATATATACATATAATAAATATATGTTATATACATAATAGGTAATGTATTGTAGTTTGTATTCAGCGTGGACATTAGAATTAGTTTTAGTTTTTTGGTTGTTAGTTTTAAAAAATAGTTTTTTTTATTATTGTAAAAAAAATGCTGAGGCATAAAAGGAGATGAAAAGCGTGTGTGCTATTACGTATTGTAAGTTTTTAAATTCTTTTTACACAGCAGAAGTAAAAAGACTGGCATAGCACAGCAGTGCATAGTTCAGCATTGTAAGTTTTATTTTTTTTACACACAGCAGCAGTGTAACAGAATTTGAAGTGCACAGCAGTGCTTTCATTTTTGGAGAGACAGAGTATTTGTCCAGAGTCAAATTTTAGAGAGTGTGAGTTGTTTTGAACTGTGTTTTGAAGCAGTCAAAGTTTTTTTTGTATTCCCTCAGGCAGAGGTGATTTTGTAACCAAGTTTTTTGAAGTTTAATGAAATAGTTTCTACAGTGAAAACTCTGTCTCCAGTGAAGAAATTTTTTTATATTTTCTCTGT
Organism: Pinus albicaulis; assembly: GCA_034641835.2. Taxonomy (NCBI): domain Eukaryota; kingdom Viridiplantae; phylum Streptophyta; class Pinopsida; order Pinales; family Pinaceae; genus Pinus; species Pinus albicaulis. Next base: position 943,172,155 of record CM076581.1, read on the forward strand.
GTTGAAGAGGGGGAATTCTATTCTCCATTGTTGTTCTGGAATTTTAAATTTCCAACATCTATGGGTCCTTAAAGCATGGCATATTGATGCTTGATTTGTTCTCCTCATTTACAATACTTTGTCAGTACTATTTTTTCATACGACTTATGGGGAAAAGGAATCACATGTTTCTCTGGAGTGTTCTCTTCAATCAAATTCAAATCTGGTAAACTCATGTGCTAACTTGGAACATGCTTGGATAAGGATACCTCTTGCTTTCCTGCGGTGCTTGGATTTCTTAACAACTCATTCAGTTTGCATCAATGAAATTGTGGGTGCAGGTGATCCTTGGTGAGGAGGTTTCCACATCAAATATGACGCTTTCTCAAGTGACTGATCACATTTGTGATGATGTTCAAGCTCATGCAAAGAAGGGCAATACCATGATATTTCTCCTCATATTAGCCAAATTTTGACATTTTGTTAGACAATGGCTGGTTGATTTAAGGAATGTGATTATAACTTGTTGTTAGTTCCTATTGGAAATCATCTATTTTTCTTGGCATAAGCTGCCTGAATTATTGAACATCCCCTCCACTCCATACTACTAGTCTTTAAGTTTAACTGCTAAGAATGCCTTGTTAGAAACACAAGCACACACAGTCAAGATCAAAACACAACTGAAAAAGGATACACCATTACATGTAGGGTATCTTGTATAGAAGAGAGGCACATAACAAACCATAATCCAAAATGGCAATATTGCAAAACAACTTGGTCACAACACTGTGAAGCTGACATTAATTTTTAACATGTTCTTAATGTCAATCTGGAATTATTTCAAAAAATGTAGAAATTATACAAACAATATGTATATCAATGGATTCAATCCAATTATGCGATCTACTAAATCAAGATACTGAATCCTTCTACAAAGCTATTTCAGAAAATAAACATGATCGCCAATCACAACAAGTAAAGAAAGAAGCAAATCAAACCACAACACAAATATTTTCCCGAGGAAAGCTTGCTTCTCAAAACCCCTCTATCTTCTATTGTATATTCATCAAGGAATCATGAAACAATTACAATGCACTCTTCTCACAAGAGTCTCCTACACTCTCACAACTATCTTACACTGATCCAGACAAAATTGACCAACACTTAGCCAATTTCCTGCCTCTGATCAGTCTTCCTGCCTTGCGCAATTTATGTGGAATGCAATCCCTATTCTTTATGAAATTCTGTCTTCCAAAACTGCACAATGCTCATGGGAAATCCTATGGATGTCTTGATGCTTGTGGGCAACCTACTAATGATACAACTAATAGTTAACATCCCTTTAACCTTTGTCTCAACTGGGTCTCCACTGGAACTGACATGCATACAACTATTAATAGTAATCACCAGTTGCATGGCAGATAACTGTATGTGAATTAAATCTGATTTAATTCACTTGACCTCTCACTAGTGCAACAACCAGTTACAACTAGTTCAACTGACTTTAACTCAATAAATTGAGTTAACTAATTTTTCATGCATTAAAGTAATGCACTAACGACAACTAGAACTTCATAACTAATAGAATCACTCTGCATGCCTCACCAACCACCCTCAACTCGAAATTCATGAGCTAACTGAGTTTATCACACTCAGTTAACTATTACAAGTGATTATGAGATAAGATTACTTTTTATTGTCCAATTTAATCAAGGGAAAATTAAATTAGACACACAATTATTGTTGAATTTTCAACACTCCCTCTCAACAGGAAAGGAATTATCTGCCACCCTGATCCTACCTCTATGGTATTCAAATTTCTCCTGGCGAGCACCTTCGTCAAAATATCTGCATCCTGATCTTCCGTGGGAAAGTACTAAAGTAACATAATGCACCTATGAACAAAATCTCTGAGATGGTGGTACCAGATGTCTATGTGCTTGGACCTATCATGGAATACCGAATTAACAGAGAGTTTAATGCAACTCTGGTTATCACAATGTATCGCTGTCAGATCCATCTGAGAACCAAACAAACCAACCAGAATCTTCCTCATCTAGATGGCCTCACATGCAACCTGACTTGCTGCCATGTACTCTACCTCGGCTGAACTGAGTGCCACATATCACTGCTTCCTGCTGTACCAAGAAACTGTTGTCGATCCTATGCTAAAGATCCCTCCTGATGTGCTCTTTCTATCTGATGGACTACCTGCCCAATCTACATTGGTGAAGCCTTGAAGCTTCACTCCCTCTGCCTGTATGTACCATAATCCATACTCTGTAGTGCCTCTGAGATATCTCAAGACATGCTTACTCGCCTTCCAAAATAGTTTGGTTGGCTTAACCATAGCTTGACTCATCTGTTTAACTGCGTAGCAAATGTCTAGTCTGGTGTTCACCAATTACATTAGTGAACCCACTAGCTGCCTGTAAATAGTAGCATCCACTACCTTACCTGAAGAAGCTCCTTCTTCCTCCAATTTCCTGGAAGAGGAGTCTCCATGGGTTTACAACTCTCCATGTGAAACTTACTCAGAATCTCTTTGGCATACTTTCCTTGAGAAATAAATAGCTCACCATCTTGCTGCCATATTTCCAAACCAAGGAAATAGTGAAGGAGTCCCATGCCCTTCATTTCGAACTCCCTTGCAAGATCCTCCTTGCAAGAAGCTATCAACTACTCATCACCTGTCAAAATTAGATCATCAACATAAAGTACGATACACAAGAGCTTACCATCAACCACATTCTGGTATAGGTTCGCATCTGCTTCACTTTTGGTGAAGCCCAATCCGATGAAATAACTGTCAATCTTGGTGTACCAAGCACGAGGTGTTTGCTTAAGCCCATACAATGTTGTCTTGAGTATGCACACATGTGAATCACTATCAAAGATATCAAAACCTTTTGGTTGCTCTAGGTACACTTCCTCCTCAATAACTCCATTGAGAAACACAGTTTTCACATCCATCTGATGTATCTGCCACCCCATCTGTGTTGAGAGTGCAAGGATAGATCTAATGGATGAGTACCTCACAACCGGTCCGAAAGTCTCCTCATAGTCAATCCCCTCAGCTTGTGAGAATCCCCGAGCTACAAATCTAGCCTTGTACTTCTTCACACTCCCATCTGCATCCCGCTTCACCTTATAGATCCATCTAGATCCAACCACTGATTTTCCGACCGGCCTTGGGAAAAATTCCCATGCACTGTTCTTGACGATGGAGTCATACTCCTTAACCATAACATCAACCCAAATTGGTTGTTGCACTACTTCCTCAAAGGAGGATGGTTCTGTCACAATAAACTTTCTCATAAGAGCTATGTATTCAATAAACCTGTCTGGAGGCTATCTATGTCTACACAGTGAAGTAGGTGCTCCTACATGCTCTGCTGCATAAAGTATCAATCTATTAGCTTCTGTGGTGCACCTTCTACCATTTATGGTGGATGGATCTACATGAGTGTTTTCTGCCACTCCATGATCCTCTGCATATGGATACTCCACATCTTGAGGTTCATTCTTTGGAACCAAGAATTCCTCAACTGCATGCAAATCCCACTCCCTCTCAAGGGACAATCACATGGCTTTCTCCTCATCAAATTTTATATCCCGTCTCACAACAGTCATCTTGTTGTTTGGAAAATACACCCGATAGTTGTGGGGAGTATCAGTGTGCCCCACAAATATCCCAATCTCAGTTGTTGGTTCAATATTATTCCTAGAATCTTTGGTCACATGGCAATAGATAGATGGGAATTTTTTTTTTAAATATGAAACATCAGGTTTCTTACCAGAAAAGGCCTCCTCTGGTGTACTCATGCCAAGTATTCGATGAGGACTACAGTTTTCACAAATACTGCCATGTTGCATGATTCCTCCCACAGATGCAACGGTAGGCCTTAATCATGCAACATCTCTCGTGCTACACCCAAAATTATTTTGTTCTTTCTTTTTGCGACCACATTCTGTTATGGGTTATGAGGCTCAATCAACTCTCTCTGAATTCCTTCTTTGCTACAGAAGTTATTGAATTCATTGGAGATGTACTCACCACCATTGTCACTCCTAAGAGCCTTCACATGCTTCCCAATATCTTTCTCCACCAGTGCTTTGAACTCACAAAATTTTGAGAACGTCTGATCTTTCTTCTACATGAAATAGATCCAACACTTTCTAAAAAAATCATTAACAAAGATCACATAATATCCATGCTTTGCTGTCGAAGATGCAGAGAATGGTCCACACACGTCTGAGTGAACTCTCTTAAGGATTTCCGCTGCTCGGTTCTCCTTTTCATGAAAAGTGGCCTTGGCATACTTCCACATGGTACATCCCTTGCATGTGTCTATCTGTGCAAGAGTACCCTTTGGAAGCCCCGTAGAAATCTACTGCATGACCTTCAAGGCTCCGTGGTGTAGATGGCCCAATCTCCTGTGTCATAACTCACCCTCATCCCAACTCACCACTTTGTCTGCCTTAACCATCAATGTTGTGCAACCATCTACATCAATTTTATAGAGATTATTCACACGAATCCCAATATTCTTGGTTTGTCCTGTGGCTTTGTGTCAAAGGAAATCTTTCGCTTCACTAAAAACCACATCATAACCTCTATCCTCCAACAGTGCGACTGAAACTAAATTATTTTCGAAGCCTGGTACATGCATTACATCTTTTAATAAGAAGGGTTTACCTGAGTATCTTTGGAAGGTAAATGTACCAATCCTGGTAGCATTGTATCATCCGTCATCACCCGTTTCAATATGCATTTGGAAGTCCTTCGCCTCCAAGCTATTGAAAAGTTCTTTGTCTCTCGTCATGTGGAAAAATGCACCACTATCCAAGTATCACACTGATCCCATCACACTTGACACCATGCATGCGATGAGCAAGAATTCCAACTCAAGTTGCGAGGCCAAAACCTCACCAACTGTAGATCATGAAGCCTTCTTGTTCTTCTTCTTTTGTGGACAATTAGTGGCATAATGTCGATACTTGTGACAGTGAAAACACTTCACTCTGTACATGTCCCACTTCTTTCCTTATTTGAAAGACTCAGTTTTGTAATAGGATTTCTTTCCCTTCCCCTTATTCACCTTACTAGCCAAGGCACAATTTTCTTCATCATCTATCTTAGATGAATATCCATCCCTGGTATTCCGCCTGAATTCTTCTTGCACCAAATCCAACGAAATTCATTCCAAATCTAGAAGCTTCTCCCTCCCATTGACAGAGTCCTGATAACTATGCCAACTATTGGGAAGGCCTAGAAGATCTAGGCTCACCAAGTCATCATCCGCGAAATTAATTTCGATGCTCCCAAGCTCATCTCGAAATTGGATAAACTTGGTTAAATATTTCAGAATAGTGTCGCCTTTCTCCATTTTGATTTTCTTGAGCTTGTCTTTCAATGCCAATTTTCTGTGATCACTGCTACTCTGAAATAGATCTGTCAAAGCCTTACACATTGCATATGGAGTCGCTTTGCCATGGATACTTGATACAATGTGGTCTCGTACTCCCTCCAATAAGATCCTCCTCACCTTTGTAACCTTATTTTGCCAAGCACCAAGAAGAGCGGCATCTGCTGCAACGGGTTTTGGAATGTCATTATCAATGAATTCTTTCAACCCATTATCCTCTAGAACTGCCTCCATCTTGTATTTCCACGCAATATAATTGGAATTTCCCTCGAGTGCACACTCTAATCTCAAGACATTGAAAGCCATTTCAATCTTGATCCGCCTGTCGCACCAAATAATAATTTTGCAAATTCGAATTCTATTTTGTCACAAAATCAATTGTTCTCCACTATAGTGATTTCCTGCGCTCTGATACGTTGTAAAAATTATACAAAAGATATGTATATCAATGGATTCAATCTGATCATGCAATCTACTAAAGCAAGATACTAAATCCTTCTACAAATAAATTGCGGAAAATAAATAGGATCACCAATCACAACAAGTAAAGAAAGAAGAAAATCAAACCACAACATAGATATTTTCCTGGGGAAAGCTTGATGCTCAAAACCCCTCTATTTTCTATTGTTTATTCATCAAGGAATCATGAAACAATTACATTGCACTCTTCTCACAAGAGTCTTCTGCACTCTCACAACTGTCTCACACTGATCCGGACAAAATTGACCAACACAACCAATTTCCTAACTCTGATCAGCCTACCTTGCTTGCATAATTCATGTGGAATGAAATCCCTATTCTTTAGGAAATTTTGCCTTTCAAAACTGTGTAATGCTCATGGGAAATCCTATGGATGTCTTGCTACATGCGGGCAACCTACTAATGATACAACTGATAGTTAACATCCCTTTAACCTTGGTCTCAACTAGGTCTCCACTGGAACTAACATGCATGCAACTATTAATATTAAATCATCAGTTGCATGGCAGATCACTGCATGTGAATTAAATATGATTTAATTCACTTGATCTCTCACTAGTGCAACAACCAGTTACAACTAGTTCAACTGACTTTAACTCAATAAATTGAGTTAACTAATTTCTCATGCATTAAAATAATGCACTAACTGCAACTCGAACTCCATAGCTAATAGAATCACTCTGCATGCCTCACCAACCACCCTCAACTCGAAATTCATGAGTTAACTAAGTTTATCACACTCAATTAACTATTACAAGTGATTATGAGATACGATTACATTTTATTGTCCAATTTAATTAAGGGAAAATTAAATTAGACACATTTCTTGTTGAATTTTCAACAAAAAACACCCTCTTAATGTCAAAATGGTTCTTAGTTCAAGATTGACACACAATGGAAAAATAATGATGCACCACAACCTTGACTTGCTTCATACAACATAATAAATTATGGCCTCTTATGCATAAGAGAGGCATATAGAAAAACCATAAACCAAAATGGAAATGCTGCAAAACAATTAGGCCACGCTATTGTCAGATTGACGTTAATATTTTAACATGCCTTGCCATCGTGGCATATTGAAGGTAAGTATCATGGTGTCATTACACTATCAGAAGGCCTCACTGAGAATATTATGGATATTCGACTTCTCATACAGGTTTGTAACTGTCTTCCAATTTACTTTCTTTCAACCCATAAATGCCCTTATAGTTTCCATATAATTACTTTACAACTTATCCAGTGTAGTGATTGTGAAAATTTCTTTATTTGTACAAGAAATAAAGGGCTTACTAAAAGAAGGCATAAGCACTAAAAAATGTCCATCATTACTTTTAACATCGTCAGCTGCTCTGTTGAAATCTCTTCCACATTTTATCCAAAAGCAGGTAAGTGGAATTTTCCTAATTTTTTATATATGTCAGTTTCTACCATTCGAAAATGCTTTATAGAGGTGATGACAACTTTTTCAAATGTAGCTTCTTGAGGAGATGGAGACAGAGGGATGGAATTACTTGTCAAATGTATGTACCATTTTTTTATTAACTTTTTGTTATTTCAGAGAATCCTGATATTACTGTTTTTTAGTTTTGGTAGTATGATAATAAGTGACACTATTGAGAATGCTTCTGGAGATAACCCATTTTAGTTAATTCCCCTCAAAGGTTTCAAGGAATCAAACCTATCTATATTTCATCCTGCATTTTAACATTTTGAGACATTTTGATTGCTCATTATCATGTTTACATTCAATCATTTGGCCTTTAAAGGAAGGAAATATATTTTATATATTTAATGTTATCGAAAATATAGTTTCAATTAAAGCCAAATGCTTGATATTGTTTACAATGCCAATAAAACTTGGTATGGCATTACCCCGTGAACATATTTTGTAAGTTATACATCTACAAATTTTCACAAGAAACTTCAATGCAAGTTACAGAGTGTATTTGTAATGGGGGATTGATTTCAAAAATTGATGTTTCTTGAAGTATCATCGATTTTTTTATGTAGTTGATATGATTTCAAAGTTCATATGAGTCTAGGAGAAGACAGTCATAAATAGATTTCAATTGCTTCCTCAGATTTCTGTATCAAATTAAGAGTGGTGTCAGAGTCATTTTGTTATGCAAACATACTAAAATTTTCCTTTTTGCTGGATACTCGGATAGAAACTGAAAAACTTCTGGCAAAACTAGCCGAGGACAAGCTAGCCAAGCGAAAGGTTTGATGTTCTCTCTTACCTTATACAATACTTGAAAAAGTGGCATATTGTGATTATATAAGTGGGATTTAATTTACTGGTTAAGAACTAGAACACTCTATGTTTGATGCAAACCAGTAGCCTAAGGATCTAGGCCTGTAATATTTTCAGGAGCTTGAGCTTTTACCATGGTTTCCATTTTAGAATTGTTTCAGTTTTTCTTGAACCAAATAAGTTTGTATAGAAACTAACAAATCTATATTCTTGTATGATATTACAACAAAAGTATCTAGACCTTAATCAGTGTTCTATTTTGCAAAGGGTTGGCACTTACACAACTAATAAATTAGACAGTGTGTGTTGTCTTTTATGTTATTAATCTCATGCCTATTTACCATCTAATTTTGATTGCAACTATGCATTTGTAAGTGAAGTTTACCATTTTAATTACACAAGCCATTTAGATGTGTTTAATATTTAGTGAACTAATAAAATGGGAAGCTAATCAGGAGTTTCAAAGTAATATGTACCTTTGAACAAGTTGATGCTTTTTTTGTGCATACTCTAGGTCAATTAAAATTCTATCTTGTCATGCATTCGCTGAATGGTTACTTGGCTACCATCACAAACCTGATTCAACTAGTTTCCAAGTGGAGGTGTGGGGCAGTTCCATTCACTGTATGTCACACCATGTCACACTTTCTTTCAGATTAGACACAATAACCATTCCCTTTATAGAGATGGTTCTTTGTTAGCATAGTCCCAAAATAGGATTTTCTCCTTTAAAATTTTCTATCAAGAACAAATATTTTTTGTTATGTTGTTCAATTCCCTTAGTCTAATGCTTGTTTTGGTGCCTATAGGCCATGATGACTCTTGACATGCGACCTAAAGACTGCAATGATGTTATCTCTAGAGAGCTTGCAATTCATTCAGAGAAGGTCAATCTTAAGGGGAATCCAATTTGGTATGGTCACACTCTCTAGCCTTATATCAATTATTTTGTGAAAAATACATTTGATATTTCACTACAGAACAATAAAAATGCAGATCGAGAATGACACATTATGAAGCCAAAATACAGTCACAAAATAGGTTCACCCTCCCTACATAAACAAGGAGAGCTAGCATGTCCAGTTTGTCTCTGGTCTCAAGAGCATCTACAATATCCCTAAATATTTCAATCATAGTAGAGATTTGCATAGCCAATTCCAATATATTAATTGAAAATTTTCCCAAATGAACTAGATTAGAAGGTTATTCCACACCATTGTTTCCATAAGAAGAAGATGTCTATCGGTCTAATCTGGTTCCACATGGTCTACGTGCCTGGAGATTACACATTTTTCCCCAAAAATAACTTCCTTCTAATAAAGAGGGGCAACAAAGAGAAGACTGTACTCTACAGCAAGCCATATCAAGAAGGTTCGGCAACCTTGCAGTTCCACAAAACATGCTTAATAGTTTCAGGTTTCCGACAAATCATGCATCATCCATTTGTAATGCTAGTACAATGAAGATTGTCATCACTGCTAAACTGTTATGAAGAACTGTTAGGTCCCTATATTACTAGTATTGTCCCTTATTGTTATTAGTGTAACCCCCTTATTGTTATTATTGTACCCTTGTAACCCCCATTTTGTTATTATTGTGCCCTTAAATTATTATTGTTAGGTCGGCTAGGATTCCATCAGGCTCAATACTTACATTATATTTAGACCCTATATATAGAAAGGAGGTTTTGTAAATTGTATCATCCAAGAATTGTTCATTTATGTAATATATTGGAGGTTGCCCCCTCGAAGTGGCTTATTTCGAAGACATTGATATCTCTTTTCTTCTATTTTTGGAGCTGGTTACACAACATTTGGTATCAGAGCTTTGGATTCTAGGGTTTCGCTGCTCCAAATAGGTCATCGTGGAATTTTCGCTATAAATTTTTTTCTACGAAGCTTCAGAAGCTGAAATTTTTAGGGTGTGAAGCCGAAATCCTGAGGAAAATTGTCAAACAATTTCAGAGCTTGGTTCGCAATATTTTTGGTGATATGATCTGTGGAAGTTAGGTATTTTTTCAGGCTCCTAAACAGGTCATCATGGAATTTGCGCTATAACTTTTTTTATACGAAGGTTCAGAATCTGAAATTTTTAGGGTGCGAAGCCAAAACCCTGAGGAAACACATCAAAAAATTTCAGATCTTGGTTCGCAACATTTTCGGAGATATGATCTGTGGAATGTAGTGCTTTTTCAGGCTCCAGAATTTCATCTCAAAGAGGTGATCGTGGGAAAATCTTCATAACTCTCTTTCTGAGCATCGGATTGGAGTTTCGTAAAAATTGGTCACAATTTCACAAACTGTAGTTTCTTGGCTATCAATTTCAGAGTCGAAGGACAAAAAAGTGACACGTGGCAAGTCGTACAAGTTCACTCTACTGAACTAGTCCATAATTAGGTCATTGTGGGAGATTGGACACAACTTTGTCTTGGAGAATCCAAATCAGGTTAGACCTATGGCATTCAAAAGATAATTCAGAGGGCTACGTTGGTACTAAAATTCAAATATTGAAATGCTACAATCACAGAAATAATCCAATTTCAATATCGAGCTCCTCAAAAGCAAGAAAAAGGTGTGTATTTTTTTTCCAAATTGCATAAGTCTTGTTTGAAGAATCAATTTGAATTGATTCCAAGGGCATATTGTAGAATAGATATCAAGTATTGGGTTGTAAAATATGCCCCGTAAAAAAATAATTCAACACCCATTAAGCCTTCAAGGCTCTACTATGACTCATAAAGATGAAGAATTTGCAACATGATCTATCAAAATTACAAGAGCAAGTGCAACAAATTTCACTCTCGCAAAGAGAAACCAAAAAATGAAATGGAAGTTTTCAAGAAAGGCGGGGGGCGGGAAGGGGAAAGAAGATGATCGTTTGAAGAAAGCATGGAAGCTAAGATGGATGGCATGGAAGCTGCATGGAATTTAAGATGGATGACATGAAATACAACATGGAAAACATGAAGAGTGATCTAAAAACAGACATCGAAGGTTTGATAAAGTTGATACAAGAAATGTTTCCTAATGGTGAAAAGATAATAGAAGAACCTCATGATGAGAACAAAATCAATGTTAATCGTGATTTCATAAACTCTAATGTTGGCGGGAAGAACCACCATATTCCAAAAATGGATATGAGGAAGTTTGATGGAAAGAATCCTGTAACATGGATACTACAGATGGAGCAATATTTTGATCTCCATAATGTGCAAAACACACAAAAGGTACGCATTACAACTTTACATTTAGAACAAAATACATTTGTATGGTATCGATAGCTTTGCTCCCGTAAAAAAATTGTCACTTGGTCAATTTTTACGGAGGAAATGATAGCACATTATGAGGATACAAAGAGCAACACCTACTTTAGCCAATTGATAAATCTCAAACAAAAGGGTTTAGTGGGGCAACACATTGAGGACTTCCAAAAATTGAATATAAGGGTAACTGATATTCCAGAGGAACACAGGATCGACCTCTTCATAGGCACTTTAAAGGATAACATCCAACATGAAGTTCGCGTTTTGGAACCGGATTCATTGGATAAGGCATTCAGGTTGGCAAGAAAAGTTGAATGTAAAATAATGGTGACAAGGAAGCCTACCACTCAATTCTATAAAGAAGGAAGTGTTGCTACGCCTAGATTTCCACAACCTACAAGGTTGACACCACAACAATTGGAAGAAAAAAGAGAAAAAGGGCTTTACTACAGTTGTGATAGAAAATACACTAAAGGTCATAAGTGTGCTGAGAAGAAATTATTTTACATAGATTGTGAAGAGGAAGAAGAAAATGAACAAGAAGAGGATATACACCAGAAAACATCCCTAAAAGAGGAAGAAATGAATCCGACCATATTGTGTAATGCACTGGCAGGAATTATCACTCCTCAAACTCTCAAGATAGAAGGACAAATCAAGAAGAAAAAGGTATTAGTGTTGATTGATTCAGGTAGCACCCATAATTTTATTCATTGTAAGGTAGCCAAGGAATTAAATTGTTTCCTATACCCAGCACCAGAATGTCGAGTGATGGTTGCAAATGGAGGAACTATAAATTGCTCTGGAAAATGCCATAATATCAAGCTAACCATGGGGGAATATGTATTGACTAGTCCAATGCTTGCCATTCCTATGGGAGGTGCCGATGTTGTACTAGGAGTACAATGGTTACAATCTTTGGGGACGGTAGCTTTTAATTTTCAAGAACTTTTCTTGAAATTTTTTTCAGAAGGAAAGGAAGTTGAATTACGGGGTATTGCAGGGAAGTCGGGAAAGATAATAAGCTCTAATGTCATGACAAAGCTTCTAAAGAAAGAACAACCAGGCGTAATTGCACAATTATGCTCACTAGAAGTTCCAACATCAAAATCATCTATTTCTGCAGATCTCCAACAAGTCTTGGACAATCATTCCAAGGTGTTTGAAACTCCCAAAGGACTCCCACCTATTCGTGATCATGATCATGCTATTCATTTGATTCCAGAAGTGTTCCTCCAAACATCAGGCCTTATATATATCCTTACGTCCAAAAGAGCGAAATTGAACGTATGATTGCAGAAATGTTAGAGGCGGGTATAATTCAACCTAGTCAAAGTTCTTTCTCTGCTCCTGTAGTATTGGTACACAAGAAGGATGGATCATGGCGAATGTGTCCGTATTATAGGGAGCTCAATAAGCTCACCATTAAAGACAAATTTCCCATTCCTGTGATTGATGAATTATTGGATGAATTACATGGAGCAATTTATTTTACCAAGTTGGATCTTCGTTCAAGATATCATTAAATTAGAATGAAGACTGAAGATATTCCAAAAACAGCATTTCGAACTCATGAGGGTCATTATGAATTTTTGGTCATGCCTTTTGGCCTTACCAATGCACCTTCTACATTTCAAGGGTTGATGAATTCCATTTTCAAACCCTTCCTTAGAAAATTTGTGCTGGTATTTTTTGATGATATACTAGTCTATAGCAGGTCTTGGAAGGATCATGTTGAACATGTTGACAGGGTGCTCAAACTATTGCAGGAGAAACAATTATATGCAAAAACATCCAAATGTTTCTTTGGAGTACAAGAGGTGGAATATCTGGGTCATATTATATCTCATGAAGGTGTTAAAGTAGACCCTAACAAAATTAAAGCCATTAAGGAATGGAAAGTCCCCAAGACAATAAAGCAGTTGCGAGGATTTCTCGGGTTAACAGGCTATTATCGCAAGTTTGTTAAGAATTATGGGAGAATAGCAGCACCTCTAACAACATTATTGAAGAAATATGCATTTTCATGGACTCCCGAAGCAACTAAGGCCTTTGAACATCTTAAAGAGGCAATGTGCCTAGCACCGGTCTTAGCTACGCCAGACTTCACAAAAACCTTTATTGTGGAATGTGATGCCTCAGGAAATGGAATTGGTGCAGTTTTAATGCAGGAAGGAAGACCCATTGCTTTTGAAAGTCGTCCAATCAAAGGAAAGTATTTACAAAAAACTATTTATGAGAAGGAAATGTTAGCAATACTGCATGCACTAAAGAAATGGAGAACTTACCTAATGGGAAGACACTTCAAGGTAAAAATTGATCATGATAGTCTTAAACACTTTTTGGAACAAAGACTATCTTCATAAAATTAGCAAAAATGGGTCACAAAGATGTTGGGTTATGACTTTGAAATAATCTACAAAAAAGGAAAGCTTAATGTTGTTGCAGATGCACTCTCAAGAAAGAATGAAGAGGTGGAAGCATTGCTTTGTGCCATTTCTATTATCCAAACAGATTGGATAACCGAAGCAAAATATGAATGGAAGAAGGACAAAGATGTATGGACACTCATTCAAAATTTGCAGCAAGATCCTAGTACATCTGATACATTTAGTTGGAAAAATGATTCCTTATGGTACAAAGATTGCTTATATCTTTGTAAGAATTCCAAACTAAAACAAAAGATTCTTCTGGAATTGCACACTTCTCCTTTAGGAGGACACTCAGGATTTTTAAAAACTTACCACAGGGTGAAGAAAGAATTTTTTTGGGATGGCCTTAAATCTGATATTGAAAAGTTTGTGGCGGAATGTTTGGTTTGCCAGCAGAATAAAGTGGAGACAATTAAGACCCCGGGACTTCTACAACCTTTATCCATTCCAAGTCATCGTTGGGAGGAGATTTCAATGGATTTTATCACAGGTTTACCTAAGTCCGAAGGAAAGAATGTCATCATGGTGGTAGTTGATAGACTTACCAAGTATGCACACTTTTGTGCATTATCTCATCCATTTAAAGCAAGCACAGTTGCTACTACATTTATGGATAGAATTCAAAAGCTACATGGAAGCCCAAGGGTTATTGTGAGCGACAGAGATCCCATTTTTACTGGAAATTTTTGGACTGAGTTATTTTCTTGTTTGGGTACTCAATTAGCTCATAGCTCATCTTATCATCCTCAATCTGATGGTCAAACTGAGATAGTAAATAAATGTTTGGAAGGATATCTTCGTTGTTTTGTATCCGATAAACAAACACAATGGGTCAAGTGGTTACCTCTCGCTGAATGGTGGTATAACACTTCCTTCCATACTGCAGCAAAAATGACCCCATTTATGGCATTTTATGGATATCATCCACCATCGATCACATCATCTTTAAGGGAAAATTTGAAGGTTCAAGCAGTGGAAGATCACATCGAGCATCAGCAAGAAGTTCTCCAACTCTTAAAGGATAACCTGAATTTGGCACAAAATAGAATGAAACAACAGGCAGATCAACATCGCAGCGAGAGAAGTTTTGATGTAGGAGATTGGGCATTTTTATGGCTACAACCATACAAACAAATGTCCCTCAAGCAAGCTAAGAAGGATAATAAATTATCACCAAAGTACTATGGTCCTTACAAGGTGTTGCAAAAGATTGGTACTATGGCATACAAATTGGAGCTTCCTCCTTCTTCGCGAGTACATCCAGTTTTCCATGTTTCATGCTTAAAGAAGGTTATAGGTGAAAATCTTCCAGTTCAAACAATATTGCCAGAACTTGATGAGGAAGGAAAATCATATTGGAACCTGAAGCGGTCACGGAAACAAGAACTCGACAGCTACGGAATCGATCAATTTCAGAGTATCTCATCAAGTGGAAGAACTTACCCACTGAAGATTCTACATGGGAGGATGAGAATTTTATACAGAAGCACCCATAGCTACTCAAGTGTTGAGGACAACACTTTTTTGAAGGAGAGGGGCATGTTAGGTCCCTATATCACTAGTATAGTCCCTTATTATTGTTAGTGTAACCCCTTATTGTTATTATTGAACCCTTGTAACCCCCATTTTGTTATTATTGTGCCCTTAAATTATTATTGTTAGGTCGGCTAGGATTACATTGTGGCCCACTAGGATTACATTATGGCTACATGGACTCCTATATATAGAAAGGAGGTTTTGTAAATTGTATCATCCAAGAATTGTTCATTTATGTAATGTATTGGAGGTTGCCCCCTCGAAGTGGCTTATTTCTAAGGCGTTGATATCTCTTTTCTTCTATTTTTAGAGCTGGTTACACAACAAGAACTAGCTACCCAAGTATTATAGACTTAAGAAACGTTTATCACCAAATTATCCCTTTTATCATTTTATTACATGTGAGGTTTCATCTGATTAGTGAGTTGTATTTACCAATAATTTCATTGGAGATGGTCCATTATTTATGATTCAATTATATATTGTAAAATAGTAAGCTCAGATAGCTAATAGATAAACAGTTGTTCAACCCCAATTTTTTCTCCCAGAATGGCATGTGTTTGGATTAATACTTCCCATTGTTTATTAGAATTTACCAATGCAAGGTCACCCATTATAAGATCCAATACTTAACCCATGTTGAAACTGCACAAATTTTCCAATGCAAGGGAACCCATGATAAGTTCCATTACTTCACACATGTTGAAGCTGGACATCACTAACCTAAGTAGCCTGGTTTTCCCCACTTTTTTTCTGTGAGGCTTGAGTAATCCAAATATTTCTTATAGTTTTTTGCACTCTTTTTGGCAGGTTGATTCTCCAAAATGCAAAAAAGAGGTTGGTGAATGATCTTTACATAAGTTCTAGACCTATTCAATATCAAGGGCTTAAGTAAAAAATATTTACAATTATTTATAAAATATTCTATTTAATTGTAATGGTTGAGTTTATTCATACCAACATTGTGTGCATAACATAGGATTTTAATCTTTTTTTTTGTTTGTCATTGTCTTTTAAAATTAAAAATGATGTTTATGAATTTTATTGCCAAGCTAGGGGTTGGTTGGTTGAGTGGGTGCCTAAATACAATCAATGAGAATCAAAGTGGTGAAAAATGTGCCTAAATATCCTAACCTGAACCTCGTACATGGTGTTAGAGCACCAATAAGCACACATGGTGTTAGAGCATCAAGAAGTTGTAGCTTGTGCTCGTGCGACAGAGTTCTACCAGATGTTAAATAAATTAATAATTTCCTTTAGTTTACATATTGTGTGTGCTCAACATTTTAAACATCAATCTGAAGTTTATGAACAATTGCATCATCCAAAATTCAATCCTCTACTTCTTCTCCATTACTATATCACCATTTACCTTCATGCCAGTTGTGTAATTACAAGTTATAAATGAAGTTGTCTGCCGAGCTCGTGAAATAGCTCGGACGACAGAAAATTACTGGAATCCGGTCAACTAAAACTCGAAAAATCAGGTGCTTGGAGTGTTTATAATCCATTTTTAATGTTGGAAATGGATTCAGCACTATCAAAAACCCTTAGGGCAGTTAAAATATTAAAGTTTAACAACTATAAACAAGATTCTGGGCAAATTTTTGCTGGATTTTTTGAAAATCATTGCCAGATTCTGGGTGAAAACGCGGCCATTTTAGACTACGCGGTTATTAAAAAAAATTTTAAAAAAAATTTAAAAAGAAAAAGAAAAAAAAAGCAAAAAACTTCTATTAAAATATATCAATTATTATTTACTTGTTTATGGAAACCAAAGAACATATTTTTCAATTTAACAACTCTATCGCACTCTCTTTGCATCTTTTTGGGGCAATTGCTAGTTATTAGGGTTTAGGGTTATACTCATAAGAGTTTATAGTTTTGTTTTATTTATAAATAAATTTATAATAATTGTGATATATAAAATTTTATGATATTGTGAAAGCTGTAGTTTATAGAGTTTTGGATGAATAATTATTAAGTGTATTATTAAGTTACTATTTCAATTCTTGCTTTATTTAGGTATAATATAATATAATGTAAATATTTTAATTTGGTCAAAATAAAATAAAAAAGTAAAATAATATTTTTTAACTTCCATACATTTATAAATGCACACACTTATCATTACTTAACTTATTTACTATTTCACATTTCCCTATTAATGATAAGCATCTCCATATTGAAAAGTAACATATTAATTCATCTTTCAGTTAAAAACCTTAAACAACATTTGACATATTTTCATGATCTCTTTTACAATATTGAGTGAGATTTGGAACATTAACCTCTTTGCTTTTATAAATGCATATATTTATTTTTTTTTTATTTTTTTTTGTGAATTTGGTAATGCCTCTTTTTTTCTATTTATATTTGTAAAGCAGGTTACAAAATTATAAACTTCAGTCTATAGCCTCAACCTACCCGTAAAACCATATACATTTTGACGAAGGTCTAACCTCCGGGTGTGATATTCCTGTTCAACCGCGTGGCGTTGTTAATAATATGAATAAACAAACACCAAAACTTTGATGTCAAATTTGTGATTTCGTTTGACCATATAAAACCCTCCGGACTATGGTTTCAACAATGGGTATTATGACTGTGCTTTACACGTCACCCTTCGTATTAAACTCGGAATGTATGATGGTTTAATGGTTTTATGTGCTGATTAAATGTCGCTTTTAATATGCCATTGGTCACGTCCTTGGCGCATTTACTGTGCACCGAGTTTTGTGTTATGCTCTTTCAATGGTGAACAATGGTTTCATTGTGGTTGTTTTCGTCGAACGAGGGTTCGAGAAGAGAGGTTTTCCTTGGCCCTTTGATGGCCTCTGGTTCTTGCGAATACTCTCACAAATCTGCGCGTTCTCTCCGTGGGTAACCTCTGTGGGTTACTGAGCCTTCTCCAATTTCTTTAATGGCGCTAACTGTCGGGCTGTTGTGGGCTATTTCCTGGTAACTTGCTGTCGGTAACTCTTTACGCTCTGTCATTTTTTGGTTGGTTTGCAAACAGGTTAACCTTCTCTCTCCGTTCGTTTCCTGTTGAATGTCATTGTGTTATTGAACCCATTTGCAGGTGCGACAGGGTGAAAACATCAAGGGTTCTTCCGGCATCTGAAGGAGCAACATGTAACTTACTCCTTCTGATTTCACTCCACGCCACTGTTTTTCTTAACCCTAACCGCTCGGCTCCTTCGTGTACCAGTGATGGCTGCTCCGATGGAAACCCTGTCGATTTGCCTCTGCTCCAACCCAAAACCCTAGTAAGGTTCTGCTCTGACTGTGTTACGTTTCTTTGTTTTCCAGTAGGCTTAAATGAATGCTTATCTTTGGACCACGCTCTAACTCAAATTCTGGTGGTCGTTCCCCATGTGCAGGTTTCTCCTGGCGAAACCTCGGTTTGTTCACTCGGCGTTTCAAACCCTCCGGTAGGGTCTCTCCTTTCGAACCTCGTGGTTAACTGTTCTCAAGACTTGTTTCTTTTTCTGGGTTTTTTGCTCCGTAACCAAACTCTGTTGGTGGGCAAGTTTTCTGGGTGTACTCTTATGTTCCTGTGTCCTGTTAATGCATGATGTAAAAGACACAGCTATTTTCTTCCCTCACACACAGCACGTCTCTACTCAATTTCAAGTCTAGAAATTTATTTCGTTTGTATAAAAACACATTCTGTGATTACAAATCATTTGACAGGAAATAAAATATTTCTGAGTTTGAAATGCACATTCATGTATTGCACTTCTGGCAGAATACCATACTGGTTGCAGAGTATAACGTTTTTCAATATTCTCTCCTCTACTTGAAAACAACTCCGAACCCCTACCTATCATTTCTTTTCATTTTTATAACAGTAGGCATAAAACCGTTTTTCAGTTTACGGTTACCCTGTCAACCGAACTTATCCTACCCAATGTATTTTGTTTAAAAGAAAACCATCTCTAACTAATTAAAGAAAAACAGTTTATGTTCCTAGTCTTGCAGTTTCTATCCAACTGTTAAACTAAACTAATAAATAACAGAAATAAACACAGGCTTAACAACCTGTCCATTAACTTGTAAATAAAAACAATCAACTGAGATGGTCAACCATCTCCTGTCTCCTCAGAGCTGGATGCTCCTGCATCACATTTATTATTACTTAACTGGTTTACTATTTCATATTTACCCAGTAGATTGTGAAATTACTACATTGAATTTTCAAATGTTGCTCAAGTTATTTAAATAAATGTCAATGTGGTTATGGAATCACTATCAAATTATTTGAGAATTAAAAAAACATACAGGTAAGGTTATTATTGAGCTTATATATGTGCATGTACCATATCCTTTGAGTTATTATTACTTGAGTTATTTATTATTATTTGAGTTATTGGTGTATGCCATGTTATTGGTGGGTTATTATTATTGTAGGTAAGCATCCTATTATTTTAAATTTTGAAATCACTATGTGTGGACTTTTTAAGTCATCTTATCATTTTAAATTTTGAAATCACTATGTGTTTTCAAATTGTTTGAGTTATAAGTATGATATCTAGTGTCATTGATTTCTAATGTCATAGTACTTTCAAATTCCAAATAGGTTGTGAAATTACCACTGAAGTTGCTATTGTTTTTTTTTTTAAATCTCTCTACGTTATTAACGAGTCTTGTAAAAAAAATATATTACAAGATGCAAACACAAAATTGGATCCATTATATTGCTTATAACATGTATGCATTATATTATTTTATTTTTCATTTTCACTTTTAGTCTATACCATGTCCATTATGAAATTATGTTATGTTGTGTGGAGTTATGGAATTTTCCATTACGAAATAATGTTATGTTGTGTATAGTTATGGAATTTTTTATGTTATGTTTGATTATGGAATAACTATCTTGAACTTGTAGTTATGAAATATCAACTATGCTTCCTCTACCCATGTTATATGACCTTATATCTAGTGGAGTGAGAAAAAGAAAAAATAGTGCATAAGAGTGGGGAAATTATTTTGAGGGTCTACTTGAAAACAGTAGCATTAGCATAAAATATAGTGGCATTTACATTTGCATGTTGTTGCATGAAAAAACCAACCAATAGAGGCAAATAGGAGTCACAACAAAATGAATTGCTGAGAGGATGTTGATTAAGAGAGAAGAGTTGAATTTGTCATGTGCAAAAGTCACTTTGGTATTATGCATATGTTCCATTAAAGTACACAAACAATAATGATTTTTGTTTGAAATTATTGTGTTTTTATTTGGAAATATTGCATATATCTCTACTTACATATAATTTCATGCATATAAACACGACCTTGCATATAAGTAGCAATTGTTGTAAAGGGTGCAAAGAGAAGTGGCTAGGATTTTTAAATTGAAAAAAATGCACTTTGGTCTCCATAATCAATTTAAGTTTTTAAAGTGTATTTTTTAATTTTTTTTGGCATTTATATCTAATGCCAAGGAGTTTAGAATTAAATCCATTATATAGTAATTTACATCTTGACTTGTTGTTTATGAGTTTGGATGAGTTAAATTTCCTAAAAAATGGACTAGACAAATTGATTGAAGAGTAAATGGACCTATTATCCAATAACTACTGATCCAATGACGCACCAACTTCACCAATTGAGGCAATTTAAAGACACTCAAAGCTACACAATTTTTTCTTCATTTTCTCTTAGGCAATTTAAAGACACT
This sequence comes from Pinus albicaulis, assembly GCA_034641835.2. Classification (NCBI taxonomy): domain Eukaryota; kingdom Viridiplantae; phylum Streptophyta; class Pinopsida; order Pinales; family Pinaceae; genus Pinus; species Pinus albicaulis. The sequence goes on from CM076581.1 coordinate 943,193,216, forward strand.
CAAAGCTACACACTTTTTTCTTCATTTTCTCTCAATATTGAGTGTGATGTGTTTGTGTGAAAGAAATTATAAAACTGAGTAATGCTTTCCTTCATTTTTTTTGGATTTTGGAGTGTGATGTATCTGTGTGATGGTTTTTTAGTAGCTAAAGTTTTAGGAAGAATTCATGATTTTCTTGACATTCATTGAAATTGAGATTTGATTCTAAAATTGAGACTACAAGTTCCTTTAATGAATTCTTTGATATGTCCTCATCTGAGAAACTACGTTCTTCTAAAAACTCCACTTGTTTTTGAATTGGAATATGAGGAAGACTTCCATCCTGTGGCACCTTCTCTAAAATTCTATCAAAATCTTCTAGATCTATTTTAATGTTAAAATTGAAAAAATAGTGCCAATGTCGACAAATCAATACTCGGTGTATAACGCCCCTACTTTTCCTTCCTTTTATAGAAGAAAAGACTATGAATTTACAAATTAGACCATTCGTGTGGTGTGTCTTCTTGCATGTTGTTGCATGAAGAAACCAACCAATAGAGGCAAATAGGAGTCACAACAAAATGAATTGCTGAGAGGATGTTGATCAAGAGAGAAGAGTTGAATTTGTCATGTGCAAAAGTCACTTTGGTATTATGCATATGTTCCATTAAAGTACACAAACAATAATGATTTTTGTTTGAAATTATAGTGTTTTTGGTTGGAATTACTGCATATATCTCTACTTACATATAATTTCATGCATATAAACACAACCTTGCATATAAGTAGCAATTGCTGTAAAGGATGCAAAGAGAAGCGGATAGGATTTTTAAATTGAAAAAAATGCACTTTGGTTTCCATAATCAATTTAAGTTTTTAAAGTGTATTTTTTATTTTGTTTGGCATTTATATCTAATGCCAAGGAGTTTAGAATTAAATCTATTATATAGTAATTTACATCTTGACTTGTTGTTTATGAGTTCGAACGAGTTAAATTTCCTAAAAATGGACTAGACAAATTGATTGAAGAGTAAATGGACCTATTATCCAATAACTATTGATCCAATGACGCACCAACTTCACCAATTGAGGCAATTTAAAGACACTCAAAGCTACACAATTTTTTCTTGAGGCCATTTAAAGACACTCAAATCTACACACTTTTTTCTTCATTTTCTCTCAATATTGAGTGTGATGTGTTTGTGTGAAAGAAATTATAAAATTGAGTAATGGAGTGTGATGTATCTGTGTGATGGTTTTTTAGTAGCTAAAGTTTTAGGAAGAATTCATGATTTTCTTGACATTCATTGAAATTGAGATTTGATTCTAAAATTGAGACTACAAGTTCTTTTAATGAATTCTTTGCTATGTCCTCATATGAGAAACTACATTCTTCTAAAAACTCCACTTGTTTTTGAATTGGAATATGAGGAAGAATTCCATCCTGTGGCACCTTCTCTAAAATTCTACCAAAATCTTCTAGATCTATTTTAATGTTAAAATTGAAAAAATAGTGCCAATGTGGACAAATCAATACTCTGTGTATAACTCCCCTACTTTGCCTTCCTTTTATAGAAGAAAAGACTATGAATTTACAAATTAGACCATCCGTGTGGTGTGCCCAAGCTAGGATTGTTAACAATAGGTTGCCTAGAAAAGTATTCTTGGCTTCCATAAGTCAATGCATGCATACTTCTTCTAGGAAAAACTCCCTAACTTATGCATGATAAATTTTCTTGTGTTGTTGGAAAGGCAAAATAGTAAAGGCACAAATTACACAAATAATTCACACACAAAACGCACATGAGCTGCAGCTCTTCTATTGATCACACAAACTTGATTGAGATGAATTTCAATGAACTCGGTAAAGGGTATTTAAACCTTTTCGATTAGTGACTTGTCTAATATAACTTGACATGCGCACACTCTCTAAATTTATCTATCACTTAAACTCACTTGAATCAACACGATCAATTAGCTGCCATCAATTAGCTGACTCTCTAAATATAGTTAAATCTCCATGACATAGTTAATTAGCTATTTTAACAGTTTTACCATTGAGACATTCTTTCTAGCGCTCAAACTCTCTAAATATAATTAAATCTCCATGCCAAAGTTAATTAGCTATTTTAATAATGTTACCACCCTTCAGGAAATCTTTCTAGCAGTATGTTTTCCCATAAATGATATCACCATAATTTCGATCTCCCATTTTCTAAGAACTATATCATAAATTCCAAAAGTAATCAAATTTGCCAGAGATAAGTTGTCTTCATAACTCAGTTTGTCGATATCTGAAGCCTATCCTTGAAAGAAAGGAGTTCATTGTTTTTTTCTTGGGATATTTGGATAGGAACAAGGCAAGGGTGTGAATCCATGTTCCCATAGTCTTAGTTATCAATCCGGTAATCTTTTTTACATCCATTTGAATCTCTATGTTAATAAATATTTACATTTTTCCTTCTGTAGTTGTTGACGAAAAGGTCAGGTCTAGTTGTTGACGAAAGGTCAAGTGTCTGAAAACAAGAACACAACAAACATCTGAAATTGAAAGATCTCATGCTTTGTGTTTGCTTGAAAAAAACTTTTACACGAAAAATCAATGTTTAAATTCATCGTCTTTTTTATTTTATTTTATAGAAATCTCTACATAAAGATAAAAAAATGGCAATATGCTATTGTATATGAGGGCTAATTTCCTACGCAATTTGAATATAGCTGACTGGTAAAAAAATTGAAAATTTAATTCAACTTCTAATAATCTATTACACTCTTCTAATCCATTGTCCATTGCTAGATTATTACACTCTTCTAATCCATTGTCTATTGCTACCAATATTATGAAAAGAAATCATAAAAAAATATCCAAATTATTTCCTCATATAACTGAATCATTTGAGATAATACCCTGATGTTGAATCTAGACATTTTCCCCAATGTCCAATGGAATTTTATCAAAATTAATCATAAAATGTCCAAATCATTTCCCTCACGACTAATTAATTTCAGATAATAGGAAAAGTTGAAAGGAGTTCTAACTCTTTGAATAAAAGATAATGTGTTCAAAGATTATCAGATCACATAACTTCATGGCAATTCAATAGAAAAACAAGGGCGACTGCGTAGCAGTAGGCCCTGCCGATTTCAATGCAACTTCAATCAATTTTTAAAAAAAATCAGAGAATGGTTGAAATGTGATAATGTTATACTCTCTGGAAACTAATGCCGGGATATATAAGTAGATTATTCTCTCATTTCTTTCAAGCAATATCTGACATAATTTCCTTGAGATACGCGGTTATGATCGTTACCTCATACAGAGCATTATGAATAAGTTGTATCTTGTCTCCCGTAAGATGGGTTAGTGCGTGGTGAGAAGCTCCTCGTAATACTCATCAGTTGTACCACTTTTATTATAAGACTCCTCATATGGAACGGATTTTTCGCCATATATCGTGACGCGTTGCCCCACACTTTTTGCATGCATCACCCATGGGTGGCGGATGCAACCACTAACTGGCCGGTGGGTAGACTGGGTAAGCAGTTACCGGCTCTGCCTTTCCATCGCCAAATGATGTTGCCAGATACCCATTCACGGGCTCCGCCATGGCCGCACCATATGACCTTGCGACTGCCTAGGGTTGTTGTTGCTCTTGACCTCAGCCTTTTCAGCGAAATTTTACAGAGAGGATGAGAAGCCCTTTGGGTTTTCTGAAGGGTTTCTTGAGCTGGTAGGTGACCAACTGCGTGGGAGTAGTGCCGGGCTTGAGGAATTCGTTCAAGGAGATGCTAATGCAGCTAATCTCTTTGTCGTCAAAGGTAGCGCCTGCGTAGATTGTAATCTTGAGAAGCAGGTGGCCCTAGGCGACCTCGTCAAGGGTAAACTTCCCACATTACGCAGTCCCCCAGTCTGCTTGCTGTTCATTACGTTGTCCACATCTGCTCAATATGCCACCTTCCACTGGCACTAATATGTATGGGTTGGTGTCGTTGTTCCTGTTCGTGGGCGTTCGTTGCCTGTTCGTTTCCTGTTAGAGATCTATGCGACTGCGTAGGATCATGCTCGCTTTCTTCAAATCGTGGGCTGGACGAAATTAGGGTAATTCCATGTTCTCTGCCTCCATCGTGCCTCGATGAATCAATGCATAATATGAAACACTCTTATGCGCTCACTTTGGTTATAATACAATGAATTAGAAAACACTTTGGTTATAGTACAGATTTCCCAACTTTCCTGCATTGGGACACGAGACATTCCCAATAAGAGGTCCAAGTTTCTGAGCTAAAAAGTTTTGGTTAAAATTCAATTGTCAACCTAAAATTCAATTGTCAATGTAAAACTTTTGTAAACTTTTGTAACTTAGGTTAAGTTAGGATAATGGCGAAATGTCTTTGGTCAAAAACTTGTTTAATGCTCAGTCAAAGACCGAGCGATCGCTATAGTCCTGCTCAGTCAAAGACCGAGCGATCGCTAAAAAAATGTTTGAAATGTTTGAAATAGGAAGCACTTTATATAGTTTTTGGTAAGAGCTCTCAGTTAACTGTGTTTACAATAACAAAGTGATTTATGTATGTGTTTCTGGTTCATTTTTGTATGTTGACAGGGATTGTTTTGGTAATCTCTGATGCAAAGAGGGACTATATTCTCTATAATTTGTAAGCCATGCTTCTGTGACTCACTTTCTTTCCTTGAATGTGGTCCGGTTTGTTATATGGCAATGATATTATGTGTTTTCTCGCTGTCACATAACTGAGAATATAATAGATGTAAAAATGTACTGGCATATATAATATATCAGTGTTTTTTTTCTTAAAAAAAAAAATATTAAAGATTAAATGGAACAAAAGTGATAAAGTATGTTAAGGATTGAATGGAGAAAAAGCTATCACTAAGTTGTGCCCGCCAATTTCAATAGAGTTTGAAATAATTTCCATTAACAGTGTAAAAATCAATCACAATTTAAAAAAAAAAATCACATCTATTTTTTTAACAAAATACTCCTTCAATCCAATCCATTTTAACTCTTAGAAGTTTAAATTGGTTCACAGAAACCAAAAGGCAGTGACCAACATATTTAGCCTTTACAAGCGAGAACATTATAAATATAAAGAAAAAACAAGACATGGGTTTGCATCTCACATTCTCCTCTACAAACAACAAGAAGTTGGAAGCTTTCATACAACCTCAATATGATTATAGGAAAATCGCAAACTAATCTATTATATTAGAATCTCATATTGTGCATAATCTTAAAGGATTTCCAAATCTATGTTGTACCTAGAACTGTAATCGTGTTATCTTACCAACATGCACTTGTGTTATCTTACCAACATGCACTTGTGTTGCTTCTTTATATTTGGCACCGTGTCAATATAACGTTAGGCTCAATATTCTGCCAAGAGCATCAATTCACAAATTGAATGAATCCTTTTATACTTTTCAGAAGAAATAGCAAAGACAATAACCACATTTATATTAAAAGGAAAACCACAAGTGGCCTTCATTTAGTTCTTAGCAAAACTTTACCATATTGGTAAGAAATTTTTTATTTTTTTTTCAGCATGAAAAAACTTCTAGTTTATATAGATGTATCAGCACAATGTTCAATGTTTCCAAATTTTGTGTCGATTACAATTTTCAGTGTGTATAAAATATACCTATTCTATATGCAATACACAATCCAAAAAGAAAACACACCATTTGTCTAAATAGATTCCCAGTATGTGATCTTTCATAGTATTCCTGCTACTATGTGCTTTAAATACATTTGTTTGCCTGGTTCACCAATCAGTGAAAAAATATCATCCCCAATACTATCGAAATGATACTCTTACCATCCAGGACAATCAATCCTCGGTCCAAAAACTCTGCAATGTTGCTGTTGGTGTTCATCATACGGACACCACCATCAAAATTCCATATCCGAGAAACTGCTCCTCCTCAGTAAAGGCTTATAGTTCTACTTGCCCGTGTTCCTGCAGCTTCATAGAGTTCATAGTGCATTTCCCTTATAGCTCCTTTCAGTCCCCTTTTAGAGAGCCGATCAGCGGTCGAGTTCTTCTCACGGTATACATGTGTGAAAGTAATGCTAGCGAAAGTCCCGGCCAAATCTGATATCTTGTTAATCCAAGCTGATAGATGAATGAGAGCCAACTGAGTTTTCTTATTAAGATAATCAATTAACACTTTTGAATTCCCAAAGATCCAAATGGTGTCAATGTAAAGATGTTTTGTAAACCATAGGAGACCCCAAAGTGCCAATATCTCTGCCCTAGTGTTTGAGCTTAGCCCCCCGTACCAATGAAGTTTGTAATGGCATAACAGAGATATCAATAGCCAAGCACTGTAGTCGCATTTACGATTTTGTGCTGTATCATTGAAGAAACCCGTTGGGTAATTTATTTCATTAGGTCTCATTCTAATTGAAAGATCTTTTGGAGGTTTTTGTTGTATTTTTAAAGCCTCCCAGTTTTGAATGATGTGATTCGCAATCCATCCCGATAAAGTGTTCTTATCCTTAAAAATTTTCTGATTTCTACTCTTCCATATGTCCCAGTGATATGCAAGAGGAATGATAAGAAAAATTCTACCTTTTTCCAGCCACCACTTTGTATATTCTTCAGCTGATTGATAATCTAAGTCTTGTATTTGGAAGTGATTACACAATAGGGACTTGGCCTCAGAAGAATAAAAACAATTATAGAAAATATGCTTATTGTCCTCTTCCCCCTACATACACAAGCAGCAGATACCCAGGCTTATCTTTCCTTTCTTCATTAAGTTCTTCCATGTCAAGTTTTTTTCCTTCCACACACACCATAAAAATATTATAATTTTTATTTTTGTTTTTACCTTCCATAATTTGGTGAACCAACATTCACCAAGTTGCCCATGTTAAAAATCCATGTTCACCAAATAAGTTTCTTTTATGATGATATTACCTTTTAGTATTGTGTTGCCCCAGACAATTCTATCTCCTACAATATTCCTGTATCATCCCATACCTTTTGCCGCTTCCAAATAAAACCTCCATTCATCCATCAAATGTCCCTGAATGTCTAGATTAGTTGTATCGTTCCATATAGGGATGCCATCTTGCCATGTTTTAATGAGTTGTGTAATGTAGAAAATACCTCTCCTATGTAGACAGTGAATTACCTGCTCCCCAAGTCTGGTGTTCTCCGGGAAGCCTCTGATATTCCTCTCTCCTATCATGATTCTCTGGCCATCCCCAAAACTCCATTTAAGGTGTTTTATGAAAGAAGGCCAAATTTTGGTGAAGCTCCTCCAAATATGAGATCCTCTTTCAGCATTCCTCCATCCCGTGAAGAAAGCATATTCCAGTTCAATAATTTTATAATATTTATAACGCATGATGTCTTTCTAGATGCCATCATGATTTAAGCTTCTCCACAAATACTTCATAATAAGTGTTATGCCAAATATATCTGCATTTAATAAACCCCAGCCCCCGCGATCCTTGGGGAAAGTAAGCATTTTTCGTCAAGCCAAATGATATTTCTTATCCCCATTCATACCATTCCATAAAAAATTAGTCATCGAGGCCTTTATCCTATCAGTGATGGTAGTTGGTATAAGAAATAAATGTGCCCAGTAAATCGATATTTGTTGCACCACAGCCTGAATGAGGATTAATTCCCACCCAGAAAGATACTTATGTGACCACCCATTTATCCGTCGATGGTATTTGTCTATTATCCAAAGCCAGTCTTCGACTTTATACTGCGCAGGCTTTAGGTGGAAGCCCAAATAAGTCAGCCCCTCAGATAGTGGTTTACAAATTGATTAATTGTGGGGTGAAGCGGCAAGCCACCCGATGGTGATAGCCTTTATGGTCGTAACTGCTCCTAGTGCACTAGCAACAACAATAAAATGGCCAATCATTGACTATAAAAATAAACCATATTTAATGTTAGAGGCATATATTGTGTATGCAGTCGAAAGAATGCACAAATTTTGGAGCTCAGAGAAATCATTTGTGTTTGCAGTGGAAAAAATGGCACAACGTTTGGAGAAAACATAAATAATTTATTAAAAAGGTTAAATGTACTCGTTGAAATTTCTTTTATTAAAGGTTGTATATACTTGTTGAAATTCATTTTGATGAATATTAGAGTACTGGGAAATTGGGGTGTCTGTATTGAGTGGTGTTTTTTTTATAGTTTTGTTATTTCTTCAGTATTGAATATGTATGGAGTTGATGGAGTTGATATGCATGGAAAAAAAATTCAATCATATATATATATATATATATATATATATATATATATATGCTTAGCTTTCAACATGAAATTTTTTTAGCCTTCAACATGAAATAGTTTCACAAGTGATTGAAAAGTGGCACATATATATAAAAGAATAAGCCTAAATACATGTTAACACCAAATCTATCATACAATAAGGATCAAACCCCTTTAGGTACACTATGCACTCTCGAGGGATGATGAATCTGATATATCTTTGATGCTTTTGTTTAGATGCACAGTCCTCAAACAACTCATGAAATTGGCCAAGACATATATATCGACCGTGGCAGAAGAGTCAATAGCTTTTCCATCGACCTTCGTCATACCCCTGCTAGGTTCTACTACTTCATCATTGTGGTCTGAGGACTTGTTGAAGACCCAAAAAAGATCCACCCATAGAAATAAGAGTTAATGAAACAAGAGGAGGAAGAATTAGTGGTTTAGGTTTCATCATTGGTTACAGATTGAGTTACACCACCATGACCCTGTTTGTATAATCAATCAATATCAATTCCCTTTTGCCTCGTATCAAATGTATCCAGGGTAAGATTCCAATTCCCCACTAAATACTTAAAAAAAGAGTGCAAAACCAACATTCAATCTCCATGAGCATGGTATTTGTTAAAAATAAAGACTGCAAAAGTAACATTCAATTTCCATGAGCATGGTATTTTTTATCATTGTTGTGCATTCCTTTGAGATGCCTCACAACTATCTTATATTACACAAGATATTTGACCACAACTGATCATCCCACTATACAACTCTCCAAAACTTGAAGCTTATTGAGGACCTGTAAGGATTTTTGTTTTTCTTTTCTTTCTTTCTGGGGCAATTAGCTCAAGATCTTTGTCCTGGCGAGCTTTAGCCACAAGTTGACTTGATATTCTACTCCTCTCTCCTCCAAACTTCATATGCTTCAGATTCACGACGATGGAAAAAAACCTAAACATACAAGTTACTCCATTCCAACCCTCTCCAACCTTTGGCCCTTTAACATATGGAATCTGTATACCTTATCATACAAGTTGTTCCATTCCAACCCTCTCCAACCTTTGAACCTTTGACATATGGAATATGTATATGTTTTGAAAACCACACGCCTAGAATTCATACACAACATGTTGGCCTAGGAAGTCTTATCTTTGAAAGGCATGCCAAGTTAATGTGTTGCATACCCACTTATTGGGTCGAATATTATCCACCTTCCCTATGATAAATAGCTCCAATACTCAAGTCACGTAGATGTGGTGCAATTAAAACATGGACCAATCAAATGCACAGTCCAAATACATTTTAAATTTCAAAAATTAGGAAACTCATGGGATATCAATGCACACTCCAAATACAAATAAATGGAATAATTATGTAGATGTGGTGCAATTAAAACATGAACCAATTAAATGCACAATCCAAATACATTTTAAATTTCAAAAATTGAATCTCTTTAAACTTCCTAATGCATCTAATCTAATTCTATTCTCATTAGGAAACCCATGAGATATCAATGCACACTCGGAATACAAATAAATGGAAAAATTTAGATACAAAACATCACAATTTGATATGACAAAATGCAACAATTTCTATTATTCGCTGAAATATATATAATAGATATAAATAACTTCCATTGAAATAGTAGCCTTAAATTTGTTGAAGTGCCCACAACAAAGAAACATTCAATTTCAAGTGCAAAGGACATATTTGAAAATCTACAAACCAAAGGTTTCAGGAGTTCCATATATAATTTTAAAAAAGAAAATCAATAAAACTGCTATTAGAAAAACACTCTTTATTATATATTTATTTACATAAATATATAAATAAAGTAGAAGCAGTCATTTGGTCTTACTACTCATCGTGACCATGGAAACTGGTAATATGATATTCCACATTCCTACTACAACAAATCCTTTCAGTAAAGTCCACATTTTTTTCGATTGTATCAAGAAATATCCTCGTCAATAATGAAACCCTGAAGGCAAAATCCAAATCTAGCAGGGTTTAAATAGCGCTCCAGCTGACTTAGGCAATTCAATCTCAACCCTAAAAAAATAATGTTGTTCCAACGAATCCTGCTATGTAGGGATCCAAGATTAAATCTGATCAGAAGATGAAGCTCATTGCCAGAGCTGGAAATACTCTTGTAGTCGGGTGGTTCAACGCGTTGTACCGAGGTCTATTTCTTGATCTTTCTCGGTATTGGTCATGGGAACGTGAAGGCAGCTCCCTAATTCTCGAGGGAAAATCCCCTCTTACCCACCCATGAGTGGCCACATTTTGAAGCGGGTCGGGTCATACCCGCATTTCACCTATAACAATTTGCAACCTAGCCTGTTTAGTGTTACCACATTTTTCCTGGCAAGTTGATCTCAATCCACATTGAATGCACAGTTAAGTAGGAATGAAACCATGCAAGCTGTAACCCAACTCTCCATCCTGAAGAAAATTTAATTTGATATTAACGTTGAAGGAAATAGTGCTGACTGTTCCAACCAATCCCATAAGGTGTTACAGCCATCAAGGCAGCCTGAGTTGTTACTTCAACCCATGGCAGTTTCCAGCTTTCCACTAGTTGGCCATGGCCAAACTCGTTGATGGCCTCCTCTTTCAAGGGAAATTCAGATAGACTGATATGGTGCTAATGAAGAGAAATTCACACTCATATGATGCACAAATGGAAGGGTACGCATAAAAATGTAGGTGCAGATGGGGCACAGATGGCAAGCAGTGATGAGAAGGGGAGACGATGAAGTGAGGTAAATAGATTCAAAAGAAACACTTTTGTACTCCTACATATAGCACACCCTGCATATATTATCATGCGTTATAGTATTTTGGTTGGATCATATACATCGTGCCTAAATTATTTTGCATTTCAAAACCAAGTATAGTATGGACAGTAAAACCAAAATTCTCTTCCTTGTGCATGTTCTTAGTTTTCCAGATTCTCAACATAATAGTTAGACGATATCTTAAAATCCTTTAAAGCTTTATTGTTATTAATCATCCATTCAACCTAATTTTTAAAAGCAATGTTGTGAAGAATACTTCACTACAGCAAGAATTTTTTTTCTTAAAAAAATATTTTTTACTTTAGTTATTTTACATTAAAATTTAATATTAATGAAATTGTCTTAAATATAAAATTTAAGGCAAAAAAATTCGAGACAAAAATATTTTAAGACAAAACTTTATAATAAAGATAAAAATTCTTTGGGACAAAAATGTTTTAACACAAAATTTTATATTTAAGACAAATAAAAGTGTGAGACAAAAATATTTTAAGACAAAACTTTATATTTAAGACAAAAATATTTTGAAACAAAAACACTGTAAGACAAAACTTTATATTTAAGACAATGGCCACTTAAGACAATGATAATTAAGAGGAAAACCATTTAAGACACTTAACAATTAAGTCAAAACCATATCAATTTAAGATAATATTGACTCTGACAGTGAGCCCTAAGTCCACCAACTTGTAGGCTACTAGTGTCTCTAAGTCCACTAGCTTGAGGCTACTAGTGTCTCGCACATATACTGAGCATGTTATTTCACTTACCATTCATGTTAACTTATATAAAGACAATGATTTTTTGGGCTCTTCTTTTTGTGGGGGTAGACAACTTTGAAAACACTACAACTGTTCTTGGAAATATTTCCCAAACATCAATCCCTCTTCTGTCCCTTCGATCTCTATGATTAGAGACATCTTATTTGTGGTTGCATCTAAAGCTTGTAGAGAAATTCCATGAATGAATAAGGGTAATTATATTTTTAATTTTTGAAAATAGATATTCAAAGGACATGAAATTTAATCATCAATTTCTCTCTTTTATATATATATATATATATATATATATATATATATATATAATCTTTTTTAATTAATTATAAAATTAAAATATAACATTTTGAAAATTTAAGAATATTTTAAACTAATTTTTAAGTATTTAATTTAATGAATATTTATTTGAAAATTATATTAAAAATATATATATAATTAACAAATTAAAGATAATTTGATTTCAAAACAATTACAATATACATACCATAATCTAAAAATATAATAAATAAATAAATAAAAATTATCATTTTTTGGTTGTTGGGATTTGAACCTTGAATCTCATGATTTTACATAATATTTTATAACAAGGTGATTGTCAATTGAGTAATTGTCAATTTATATATTTTTTAAATATGTGAAATTTTTTAAATTACTTCAACTAAAATTTTGATATAAATTTGGTAGAAATTTCTCAATTGTTTTATATATATATATATATATATTTCAAAACTATACATAAAATTACAAAAAAAAAAAATACAGCTTCATCAATATATGCATTTTAAACCTTCATTTTTTCTTTCTAAATGAAAAGTCAAAATTTTGATTCTTGCAAATGTGTTATACTCACATCTCAATTTATTTTCACTATTGAACTAATATATCAAAGATATAAATAAAAATAATTTAATTATTTCTTAGATAATTTTTAGTGTTTAAATTTTTTCTTATTGTAAAAAAACATTCTACTAATATTGTAAAAAAAATATATACAAAATGTGGTTTAATATTTTTTGATATTAATTTATTGTTAGGTATTAATATTTTGGTAAAGATTTTCATCTAGTAATTAGGAAACCATGAATGCATTATTAACAAATCAAGTAATATAGTATTTGATATCTTTTCAAACTAGGTAATATGACTATGTGATTTATTTTCCTCACTTAATACAGATATATATAAATAAATTATGAAGGAGGTTGAAAGAGTACCTCTAGCATAAACTTTAATTTAACCTAAAAATCCATTTTCATGCCCCCTGTAGTCACCCACATCGGAGGCTAACTTATTTATCTTCCTCACTTAATAGAGAGATATATAAATAAATTATGAAGGAGGTTGAAAGAGTACCTCTAGCATAAACTTTAATTTAACATAAAAAAACCATTTTCATGCCCCCTATAATCACTCAAATCGAAGGTTAACTTAGCACACCCAGATGGCCCATCACTACATGTTTGTGGTGCAGCGTGACTCATTTTATCTCATCTATTTTCTCAGTCTGAAACTACGCGATTCCATACTACACCTCACTTTTTTATACTTCACGATTATTAAAATTCACAAGTTTAACACTTATTAAAGTATGTAGATAATCATTCTATACAATTATGCCTTAACGTAACCAATATGTAATTGATATGAATGAAAGAAATCTTATAGAATCAACAACCCAACTAAACTAACAATTGTCAAATATTCAAAAGTGTTACAACCAATTGAACTCTAGTCTCATGTAGCAATTTAAACATTATAAGAGCACACAATTCATACAAACGTATCCCCAAATTTCCTATTTGATTTACTTCCATCGATGGCAAATTTGTCATAGATAAAAATCATTTCACTTGATAGAAACAATAAGTACTCTCGTATGCATGCAATGTATGAAGAGTTAAGCTAAGTGAAGGAAAGCAAGTTAAGCCTAATATTACAGGTAAAGTGAGTTAGAGTTAAGAAGTTAATTCCTTGTCAATAAAGCTAAGTGAAGGAATCAATTCATAATTTGCATAAGGAAAATAAAGTTAGATTTTACATGATTCCATATTTAGAAACTTTAGTGCTCATATACTTGTGGTTGGGTCATTGTAATGTGAAGTAAGAAGAGAGAATAGTAGCAACTTAGTGGATGTATATGAGAGAATAATTAATGAATAGAACTTATATATTCAAGCAGAAGCTTGTGTACTTATTTGTATTGTGTTTCCATGTTTATCTCTAAATCTAAATAAGAAGTGGTATCAGAGTAAGGTTTAGAAAGGTTTCAAAGAAACAAAGGAGTTAAGAAGGTCATGAGATACTTCGTCTAAGAGCCTTAGCTATTCTAAGTGGCCCGTAAATCAAAGTTTGCATCCATTGGTCCTTAAGAAGAAACTAAAGCTCCTTGAGAGTTTGTAAACCCAACTACTAAAATATTAGGGTGAGTATCCTATAGATCCACCACCATCAAGAGGAAAAAGCCACCGTCACTAACCAAAGAAGGAGTCTCCACCGTAAGTTATAGCCATGAGCCTCCATAAGAATCTATGTAGAAGAGCTTAGAAAAGTTGCTAGTAGTTGTTGTGTGCCACCGTTAAAGTGAAGGTTAAAATGTTTAGTTTTAAATATTATCAAGTGCATGAGACATTTTCGAAGGCTAACACAATAAGGAAATAAGAAAAAAGACAAAATAAATATGACAATCATGGGTCACAAAGCAAGACTAAAGAAAACTGAGAAATGAAATCGAAAGGAAGAGACGAATTATTTTGAAGAGCTCATAGAGGTTCTCACCATAGTCGGGGCATCTAAAATACAAGTATATGAATTAGAACAATTTGAGGATGAATTGATCAGGATAAATAATGGCAACACTTCCAAAATATATTGGTAAAAATTGTGATTTTTGGGAACTATAAAAATGAAAACTTTTCTTCGAAGTAAAGAGTTTTAGAGTATCTGATTAATAACCCATATGTTGAAGTATGTGATTTCTTAGTATTGGATCTTATAAAACATGCATTGCATGAGAATTATATGTTCAAGGTAGAAAAACTACATCTTCCTAGGAAGCATGGAAGACAGTGGAATTAGAATTTGGTATAAAGGAAAGTTGCATAAAGTAACAAATTTTGTTACAGTTTGTTGAAGAATCAATAGAAATTCAAATCCAAGTCTGCGAGTAAATGAGAAAGACTCTAGGAGGAAAATAGAGCTTGGATAATCCCACTCAAATGTGGATGATGGTCATAAAGACTATAAAAGTGAAACCCGTCATGCAGACATGCATATAGATGAAGAAGACACATAAAAGGTTGTAGATTGAGAAGTTGAAGCATCTACATGTGAAGTAGAGAAAGAGCATATAGATGCTCGAGAACCCTACTATAACATGGATGGTGAAGATGATGGTGAATCCCACTATGATGAGACACATGTGGATGGTGAAGCTGCCAATAAAGAAGTGAATAACATGTGTGATCTAATTGGTAGGATTGTAGTTGATGATGACCCCTTTGCATTAGAGTTTGAAGCATTTATGTTTGATAATAATGAAGGCAATTTTCATATGAAAAAATGGTTTGTAGAGTTGAATGCATCTTCCTACGAGCTATATATACCTTTTTGAGACCTCAATTTTTTTTCCTTCAATGGGTGTCAGCTTTAAATTATGTTCCATTGGAGTAGTTAAAGGATTACACTCAAACATGCCAAACCTGTTCAACATATCTCCAATGTACTTCTTCTGAGAGATGAAAATAAACTTTGAATGTTGGGTTACTTCAATACCAAGATAGTAGTGAAACTAACTAAAATTTATCATTTCAAAAGCTTTCCTCAGTTATTTCTTTATGGATGCTATGCAGTTCTCATTGTTCCCTGTCATCAAAATATCATCTACATACACCACAAGATATTAAACCATTTTTCCAACTTTCTTGAAAAACAAAGTTGCATCATCAAGATCATAATGTTTGAAATTAAATTTCAGAATATGATCAGTGAAATTCTCGTACCAAGCTTGTAGTTCTTGCTTGAGGCCATATAAGGATTTTACAATCTTGCATACTTTGTGTTCCTAGCACTTCACAACAAATACTTCTATTGTGCGACTGGTCCTCAAGATCATAACATTCACAGTTACCAGGTTAAGTGGGAGTGCAGCCTCACATTTGGCTACCAAAGCACAGATGCAGACCACAATTGAATGTTCTGGGGGAACAATCTTCAACCAGAGTGAAGGAGTGTTGGCTAATTTGAAGGGCCAACTCACGAGAGCTAAGAATGGGAAGTTGAAAAACTTCATATATTAGTCAATGCATGGAGATTCATGTGGGGGAGAGAGTGCTTCAGAAGGAGATTCCATGGGTTGATCCAGTATAGGGAACCCCCATTCAATATGTATAATATCATTATCAAACTCTTGAAAAATATTTTCATGTTTGAATCTATCCAAGCAATAAACATCCCGTTCAACAACATTGTTAGTCTTGGACGATTCAAGAATGATCACATCTCTAGATATTATAAACTTCTTATTCACTTCATCATAGATATGGTATTCTTTGGAGTTATTTGAGTACCCTAAGAAGATACAGTTGTGACTCCTTTCACCAAGTTTGTTTCTATGTTCCTTAGGTATGAAGGCATAACAGATGGAACCAAAAACCCTAGGATGCCTCACAGAAGCAATGTGGTCATACCACT
Source organism: Pinus albicaulis (assembly GCA_034641835.2). Classification (NCBI taxonomy): domain Eukaryota; kingdom Viridiplantae; phylum Streptophyta; class Pinopsida; order Pinales; family Pinaceae; genus Pinus; species Pinus albicaulis. The sequence continues at coordinate 943,209,723 of CM076581.1, forward strand.
TTTCACAGGGAATCTTGTTTCTTATAGCATGATATGTACACCTATTCTTTATATACACATCACATAGTACCGCATCAACCCAAAACACCAACTTAACATTCTTGAGAAACATCATTGAACGTACCATATTTAAGATTGCCCTATTCATTCTTTCAGCTACTTTGGGATTATAAGGCACATTTGTTTTATGTTTGATCCCATGTTCGAAAAGATATTTTTCAAATTCATTTGAAGTATATTATTTTCCATTATCAGTATGAATAAATCCAATATGAGACTGTGTATCATTTTTAATCCATGCATGAAAGTTCTTAAATGTTTCAAATGCTTAATATTTTTTCTTCAATATGGTTGGATGCTTTTGAAAAATGAACATCATTTATTCAATGTATCTATGCTATCCCATTTAAAAGAGTTTCTACATAAATTTTGGTTCTCTAACTTTGGGACATCCATTTAGGGGAAGTTTATTTAATGTGTTTTCTAATGTATGGATCATTAATATGTGACCCTCTTGTTGATAATATGTTCCCACTAGAAAATACACCCACTTCAAGAATTGATGAATTGATCAGGTGATCTTCTGGAGAGCATTATGTAAGTTTCTACACAAATATTGGCTATAACTATGTATTATGTTAATGTTTGCAATATATTGATTTATGTTTTAATAAGATTAAGACTTGCACTATGCATGATGTAATGCACAATCTATTTTGGAAAAGGATTTTAAACATAGTTAGAAGAACCACTAGATCTAGGTTAAATTTTGTTGTTAGTAAGTATGACATATGACATCTCCTTAGTTTGAATTTGAAATAAGTTGTGCCTTTCCAACACAAAATTGTAATTAATTATGTCAAATGGAACAATACTTGTTATAAATTCATATCCCTAATGTTTTGGAGTTGCCACTGCATGAAATGGTAAGCAGGAAATTACCAAGAGGTGCAATGGGGAGAGCATTGATAGAGTCAGAGAAATCAAGGTATAACATGTTCCAAATAGAACATAGTGAATCAGATGAAAATATGCATGTTCCTAATAGATATTTGGCTTCTATGAACAAAAAAATCATCAAAAATCACCATCATGAGTTATTGTTGTCTGGTGCCACATTTATGAATGCAAATATTGAAAGAGTGTGTAATGATTATGGCTGCTTGGAAAGAATTTATTGCTCTATATCCTTTGATCTGGTAAATATTCTACCATTGTTACAAGGATTAATCCCTCTTGTGGACAAGAGCAATCTCCCTAGTACTCAAACGGGAACTAGAAACAAAGGTCCATTTGAATATCTCTTTCTTTAGATTATTTGTATTTTAAGATCATTACAACCAAGAAAGTAGAGAGGACATGCTCCTACCTTTCAATCCAGATGTCTGATCTAGTCCTTTGTCTTTCTCTCCAAAATAATTCTTCAATGATGAGTAGAACCTGCAATCATAGACAAGACAAATAATCAAAGCATCTGCAGTATATAATAATCATAAATACTAATTCAACTTTATGATCAAGGAATATAAGTATTGAAATTATTTCCATGAATTCATAAACAAGACAATGAGAAAAAGGGATCCATATGTATTATCATAAATTAGAAAGAGTAATCTTACAACTAGATGCCTTGATTTTGTACAAATTCCCCCTGGGTGTCTAAGCAATCTTTTTCCTTCAGTCTGATAAGTCTTCCTCTCTAGAATGACTAGCATGAAGTCATAGGAACAAAGATGCGATCTTCAATGTGTCAACAACAACTCACTATTATAGAAAATATGCACTCTATGAACTCTCTTCAGCTTAGAAACTATACAAATTAGTTTATATTCACATTAGTATATAGGTATCTCTACCCTAGAACCTAAAACTTGAGCTCAATATATAGGGAGATTGAAGTATTTTGAGATCCATTAAGAGAGGGATGGATTCCTCCCTTGAAAGGATTTGAGTTCCTTTGACCAAGGGATAATCTCCATGAGTGGAGGGATAAAGCTCAAACTAGCGCGATTCTAGAGGCTTCCAGTTGGGAGAATATTCGACCAACTAGGCTTCTAGAAGTCACTTTTTATTTTTACTTTCTTTTCACAAGGGTGCGCAGGTTTTAGTGGCAAACATAGCGACGATCACCACGGCTAATGGAAGAAGCACCAACGCATGTGTAGGAAAGGGCTATAAAAACCGCGTAGGAATATTTTAAGGGTTTTATAGAGATTTTCTCCAATTTCCAAGACTTGATTCAGGAGCATGAGTATTTTTGACCTGTAAGGGAACATGATATGGATGGTGATAGACCCATATGAATAGTCAAATGTCATGGTGAAAAAATTACGTGTAACATATTGCCTCCTAAAGTGCGAAGTCTGAGAAAGTTTTTCTGAAGAGTGAAGTGCTTTATGATTTCGAGGATTGGATTGGAGACACCAGTCAAAAACTTGTAAAAACATTCAATGCAAATATATATATCGCTGAGGTAGGAATGCCCATACTCAGAGAAAAACTAACTAAATTTTCTGGTACATATATGATTTTAGTATTACATCAAAAGTAGACACAGTATGGGAGCATCCATCTGTCATGAGAATTCTACTATATTGTGAATAGAAAAACTCCTCACAGCCTGGATGGTGGAAACTATATCCTGGGTCTTGATTTATGCTTCTCGAACTAGTATGAATCTATCCATGTGATTGATTATGTCGGAGTCGAACATAGTTGAAACCACTTGATTACTGGTCAATGATGAGAACTGTTAACAAGTGTGAGAGAAACCATCAATAATGACATTGTCCCTCAAAGTAATTCAGTACAATCTATGAAGTCTGAATGAATGATTTGCAGTCGAGCACTCATAGAATCATTCGATTGAAGGTCAATGATGAAAACCTATCATCGAAGGCATGCGGATTCCAAGGTATTGATAGGATTCTAGATCAACTTTCTAGATAATGAGTTGATATCGATAGAAAGAGATCCGTTGCAGGAAAGCTTACGACCTAAAACCATTAGATCAACTTTTGAAGAAATTTTTTGCAAGGAATTACTGAGGGATGGTAAACGCGAATGAAGACAAATGTTTGCAATGAATGGTAACTTGAACTTTCTCTTAAACACATAACGACAATGTAAATGGCTTGGCATCATTTGACCTAAAGATAATACCCAAAAATCGGTTGAAGACTTTGAATGTGGTTTGATTAAATTTTAGACAAAGGATTTCCCAACCCAGGTATAAGTGTAACAAAGTGTCGTGTTCAAGAGCGACATGCTGCTTTCTAAAACAAGGACAACAAATGGATTCTTTTTCTCACTTTTTTCCCCACCATTACTGGCAAGTACCTCTTTATTTTTGTCAAGCTTGAGGAGGATAACATTTTCTTGTTACGTAAGCTCATTCTTTGGATGAGTCCATCTTAGTATTAAAAATGAACCCTAAGAAGGAGTGGTTTAGTCCTATTGTGATCGATAGGTCCTGTACTATTTAGTTTTAACGAGACTAGTATAGGATTAACTCAGTGTTTTCAGTTTTAGGGAGTCAGAAGAAAAACATAAGTAAAATCCATGGTTGTTATTTTTCATAACTTTAGTCCCTCAAGCCCGAAAAAGGATAAAATAATACAGGAGAGAACTCTATTGACCACGATTAGTCATTGTATACATTTTTCGTAACTAGTCTAATTAAGTCCGAAAAAAGGGTAAACTTATACTGAATGAACGACTGTTCATTTATTTTAACGAGTTTGAATAGCCGAGTGCTCAACGATATTTTCATGTTTAGAGAGTCTGAAAAGGGCTTAAAAGAGGGCTCTAGGGTTTCGATTTTCCATATTTTTTATAGAGCCCGAAAAAGTGATAAAAGTCTACTCAATGTCAAAAAGATTCTTTTCACAAAAATCCTATGTCCTGCACAAAAACTCGAACATTTACGAACATCTACTCTCAAAAAGGAAAAATATTTTGATTCGACTTTTAAAAAGTAAAAATAAATAAAATAATATTATTTTATTCATTTACAACTACAAAAAGAAGTTTAAACAAGTCATTTTCACCTTTTGATTTTCAGAATTGAGCAGAAAGAGTTTTTCCAGAAAATATTCCAGAGCTGATATCAGGAGAACCAACCAACCATTTCGAGAATCATCCGCACCAGGTAATCGACATCATCATTGTCCTTCTTTTTTTTCACCCGTATAATTTTTTATTTTAAGCTTTCAAGGCATTTTTTAGAGGGAAAACATGTTTAAAAATCCGCCCTCGGGGGTGCGTGGGTTATCGTGGAAAAAACTACGCACCCCAACGATTTTTGAACAGAAAAATCATCGGGCTGCTGTGGGTTTTGCATTTAACGCGTGCGCAAAAAAGAACTGTGTAAACACATCACCTGCACAAGTGCCATGGGGTTTTGAAAAACATAATTCTTTCCATAAAAATGGCTCAAAATTCTCCCAACTCATTTTTTAATGATTAATTTATTGATGTGTAGGTTGAAAATAATGTTGGAATAGCGAGAAGGATATCATGAACTCGGGGAAAATGAAGTCATGGATGATACGTCAACAATGCGGTCATTAAACAATTGTGGCTTGTATAAGTTTTTTGTGATTCAGGGTATGAAATCACAGGTTGAGCTGATGACCTATCTAGTGAATGCATGGGATGTCTAAGATCAATGTTTCATTATCGGAGACCATCGGCTTCTGATTGAGCCGGAGGACATATATTTCCTCACTGGATTGCCTCGTAGAGGGAGGAAAATTTCCTTATTTGCGACTAGACCAGGAGGTCTTCCCATTGCTACTTATTTGGCTCAATATTGTAGCCAAGGTTCAGAGTTAAAGGACAGTCACATTGATATCAAAACTATTGTGCGATTGGAACTCAAGATCATAGTATTCACAGTTACTAGGTTATGTGGGAGTGCAACCCTACATGTGGCTACCAAAGCAGAGATGCAGACCACAGTTGAATGTTTTGGGGGAACAGTCTTCAACTGGAGTGAATGAGTGTTGGCTAATATGAAGGGCCAACTCACGAGAGCTAAGAATGGGAAGTTAAAAAACTTTGGATATTGATCAATGCATGGAGATTCATGTGGGGCAGAGAGTGCTTCAGAAGGAGATTCCATGGGTTGATCCAGTATAGGGACCCCCCATTCAATATGTATAATATCATTATCAAACTCTTGAAAAGACTTTTCATGTTTGAATCTATCCAAGCAATCAAGCTCCCATTCAACAACATTGTTAGTCTTGGATGATTCAAGAATGATCACATCTCTAGATATTATAAACTTCTTATTCACTTCATCATAGATATGGTATGCTTTGGAGTTATTTGAGTGCCCTAAGAAGATACATTTGTGACTCCTTGCATTGAGTTTGTTTCTATGTTCCTTAGGTATGAAGGCACAATAGGTGGAACCAAAAACCCTAGGACGCCTCGCAGAAGGAATGTGGCCATACAAAATTTCAGAGGGAGTCTTGTTATATGGACACCTATTATTTATATACACATCACATAGTACAACATCAACCCAAAACATCAGCTTAACATTATTGAAAAACATCATTGAACATACCATATTTAAGATTGCACCGTTCATTCTTTCAGCTACTTTGGGATTATAAGGCACATTTTTTTGATGTTTGATCCCATGTTGGCAAAGATATTTTTCAAATTCATTTGAAGTATATTATTTTCCATTATCAGTATGAATAGAGCCAATATGAGATTGTGTATCATTTTCAATCCATGCATGAAAGTTCTTAAATGTTTCAAATGCTTCATATTTTTTCTTCAATATGGTTGGATGCTTTTGAAAAATGAACATCATTTATTCAATGTATCTATGCTATCCCATTTAAAAGAGTTTCTACATAAATTTTGGTTCTCTAACTTTGGGACATCCATTTAGGGGAATTTTATTTAATGTGTTTTCTAATGTGGGGATCATTAGTGTGTGACCCTCTTGTTGAGAATATGTTCCCACTAGACAATACACCGATTTCTAGAATTGATGAATTGATCAAGTGATCTTCTGGGGAGCGTTTCTACATAGATATTGGATATAACTATGTATTATGTTAATGTCTCCAGTGTATTGTTTTATCTTTTAATAAGTTTAAGATGTGTACTATGCATGATGTACTGCACATTATATTTTGGAAACGCTTTTAAACATAGTTATGAAGAACCACTAGATCTAGGTTAAATTATGTTGTTAGTAAGTATGAAATATGACATCTCCTTGGTTTGAATTTGAAATAAGTAGTGCCTTGTCAGCACAAAATTGTAATTAATTTTGTAAAATGGAACAATACTTGCTAGAAATTCATATCCCTAATGTTTTGGAGTTGCTAATGCATGAAATGGTAAGCAGGAAATTACTAAGAGGTTCAATGGGGAGATCATTGATAGAGTCAGAGAAATCAAATTATAACATGTTCCAAATAGAACATAGTGAATCAAATGAAAGTATGCATGTTCCTGATAGACATTTGGCTTCTAAGAACAAAGCAATGATTAAAAATCATCATCATGAGTTATTGTTGTCTGGTGCCAAATTTATGAATGAAAATTTTGAAAGGGTGTGTAATGATTATGGCTGCTTAGAAAGAATGTATTTCTCTATATCCTTTGATATGGTAAAGATTCTACCATTGTTACGAGGATTAATCCCTCTTGCGAACAAGAGCAATCTCCCTAGTACTCCAACGAGTAACTAGAAACAAAGGTCCATTGGAATATCTCTTTCTCTAGACTATTTGTATTTTAAGATCATTATAACCAAGAAAGTAGAGTGGAAATGCTCCTACCTTTCAATACAGATGTCTGATCTAGTCCTTTGTCTTTTGCTCCAAAATAATTCTTCAAGGATGCGTAGAACCTGCAATCATAGACAAGGCAAATAATCAAAGCATATGCAATATATAATAAACTTAGTGATCAAGGAATCTAAGTATTGACATAATTTCCATGAATTCAGAAACAAGACAATGAGAAAAAGGGATTCATATGTATTATCATAAATTAGAAAGAGCAATCTTACAACCGGATGCCTTGATGTTGTACAGATTCCTCCCAGGTGTCTGAGCAATTGTTTTCCTTCAATTTGATAAGCCTTCCTCTCTAGAATGATCATCATGAAGTCATAGGCACAGAGATGTGATCTTCAATGTGTCAACAACAATTCACTAGTATAGAAAGTATGCACTCTATGAACTCTCTCTAGCTTTGAAACTATACAAATCAGTCTCTATTCACATTAGTATCTAGGTATCTCTACCCTTGAACCTGAAACTTGAGCTCAATATATAGGGAGATTGAAGTATTTTCAGATCCATTAAGAAGGATAGATTCCTCCTTTGAAGGGATTTCAATTCCTTGGACCAAGGGATAAGCTCCATGAGCAGAGGGATAAAGCTCAAACTAGCGCGACTCTAGAGTCTTCTAGTTGGGAGAATATTCGACCAACTAGGCTTCTAGAAGTCACTTTTTATTTTTACTTTATTTTCACGAGGGTGCACAGGTTTTAGTGGCGAACAGATCGGCAATCATCGCGGCTAATGGGAGAAGCATCAACACATGCATGGGAAAAATCTATAAAAATTGTGCAGACAATATTTTAAGGGTTTTACAGAGCTTTTCTCCAATTTCCAAGACTTGTTTCAGGAACATGAGTATTTTTTACCTCTAAGGGAACATGATATGGATGGTGATAGACCCATATGAATAGTCAAATGTCATGGTGACAAAATGACGTAAAACATATTGCCCCCTAAAGTGAAAAGTCTGAGAAAGTTTTTTTGAAGAGTGAAGTGCTTTATCATTCCGAGGATTGGATTGGAGAAACCAGTTGAAAACCTATAAAAACATTCAATGAAAATATATATATCACTGAGGTAGGCATTCCCATACTCAGAGAGAAACTAACTAAATGTTCTGGTACATATATGATTTCAGTATTACATCGAAAGTAGACACTGTATGGGCGCATCCATGTGTCATCAAAAGTATACTATATTGTGAATAACAAAACTCCTCGCAGCCTGGATGGTGGAAATTAGATCCAGGATCTTGATTTCCACTTCTCGAACTAGTACGAATCTATCCATGCGATTTATTATGTCTGAGTCGAACATGGTAGAAACCACTTGATTAATGGTCAATGATGAGAACCATTAACAAGTGTGAGAGAAACCATCTATAATGACAATGGCCCTCAAATTACTTCAGTACAATATATGAAGTGTGAATGAATTATTTGTAGTCAAACACTCATAGAAGCATTCGATCGAAGGTCAATGATGAAAACTTATCATCAAAGGAGAGAAACTTGCCATTAAGGCATGCAGATTCCAAGGTACTGATAGGATTCTAGATCAATTTTCTAGATAATGAGCTAATGTCGATAAAAAGAGATCCGTCATAGGAAAGGCTATGACACAAAACCATTAGATCAAGTTTTGAATAAATTTTTTGCAAGGACTGACTCATGGGTGGTCAACACGAATGAAGACAAATGTTTGTAGTGAGCGGTAACTTGAACTTTCTCTTGAAAACATAACGACACTATAAATGGCTTGGCAGCATTTGACCTAAAGATAATACCCAGAAGCCAGCTGAAGACTTTCAATGTGGTTTGATTAAATTTTAGACAAAGGATTTCCCAACCCAGGTACAAGTGTAAAAAAGTGTCATGTTCAAGAGCGACATGATGCTTTCTAAAACAAGGACAACAAATGGATTCTTTTTCTCACTTTTTCCCCCACCATTAGTGGCAAGTACCTCTTTATTTTTGTCAAGCTTGAGGAAGATAAAATTTTCTTGTTGTGTAAGCTCATCCTTCGAATGATTCCATCTTAGTATTAAAAACGAACCCTAAGAAGGAGTGGTTCAGTCCTGTTGTGATCGACAGGTCCTGTACTGTTTAGTTTTAATGAGTACAACATAGGATTAACTTGGTGTTTTTCAGTTTTATGGATTCAAAAGAAAAATATAAGTAAACTCCATGGTTGTTATTTTTTGTAAATTTAGTCCCTCAAGCCCGAAAAAGGATAAAATAATGTAGGAGACAACTCTATTGATCATGATTAGTCAATGTATACATGTTTCGTAACTAGTCCAATTCAGTTTGAAAAATGGGTAAACTTATACTGAATGGATGACTGTTCATTTATTTTAACGAGTTCAAATAGTCAAGTGCTCGACGATCTTGTCATGTTTAGAGAGTCTTAAAAGGGCTTAAAAGAGGACTCCATGGTTTTGCTTTTTCATATTTTTTATAGAGACTGAAAAGTGATAAAATTATACTCAATGTCAAAATGATTCTTTTCACAAAAATCTTGTGTCCTGCACAAGAACTAGAACAATTACGAACATCTGCTCTCAAAAAGGAAAAATATTTTTATTTGACTTTTTAAAAGTAAAAATAAATAAAATAATATTATTTTATTCATTTAAAACTACAAAAAGAAGTTTAATCAAGTCATTTTCACCTTTTGATTTTCATAACAGAGCAGAAAGAGTTTTTACCCAAAATCTTCTGGAGCTGATATCAGGAGAACCGACCAACCATTTCGAGAATCGTCCGCACCAGGTAATCGACATCATCATTTTCTTTGTTTTCATTTGTTTAATTTTTAATTGTAAGCTTTCAAGGCATTTTGTAGAGGGAAAACATGTTTTAAAATCTGCCCTCAGGGGTGCACGAGTTATCGTGGAGAAAACTGCGCACCCCGATGATTTTTCAACAGAAAAATCGTCGGGCCGCCACTGATTTTTTGTATAACGCATGCGTAAAAATGAACTTTGTAAACACAGCACCTGCGCAAGTGCCATGGGGTTTTGAAAAATATAATTCTTTCCATAAAAATGGCTCAAAATTCTCCCAGCTCATTTTTTAATGATTAATTTACTGATGTGTAGGTTGACTATCATGTTGGAATGGCTAGAAAGAGAGCATGAACTCGTGGAAAATGAAGCCATGGATGATCTGACAACAATGAGCTCATTAAAAAATTGTGTCTTGTATAAATTTTGGGCGATTCAGGGTATGAAAGCACAGGTTGAGGTGATGACTTGGCTAGTGAATGCATGGGATGTATGAGATCAATGTTTCATTATCAGAGACCATTGGCTTGTGATCAAGCCGAAGGACATATATTTCCTCACTGGATTGTCTCGCAGAGAGAGGGAAATTTCCTTTTTTGGGACTAGACCAGGATTTCTTCCCACTGCTACTTATTTGGCTCAATATTGTAGCTAAGGTTCAGAGTTAAAGGACAGTCGCATTGATATCAAAAATATTGTGCGACTGGACCTCAAGATTATAGAATTCACGGTTACTAGGTTATGTGGAAGTGCAGCCTCGCATGTGGCTACCAAAGCAAAGATGCAGACCGCAGTTGAATGTTCCAGGGGAACAATCTTCAACTGGAATGAAGAAGTGTTGGCTAATATGAAGGGCCAACTCACGAGAGCTAAGAATGGGAAGTTGAAAAACTTCAGATATTGATCAATGTATGGAGATTCATGTGGGGGAGAGAGTGTTTCAGAAGGAGATTCCATGGGTTGATCTAGTATAGGGAACCCCCATTCAATATGTAAAATATAATTATCAAACTCTTGAAAAGACTTTTCATGTTTGAATCTATCCAAGAAATCAAGCTCTCGTTCAACGAGATTGTTATTCATGGACGATTCAAGAATGAATCACATCTCTAGATATTATAAACTTCTTATTCACTTCATCATAGATATGGTATGCTTTGGATTTATTTGAGTACCCTAAGAAGATACATTTGTGACTCCTTACAACGAGTTTGTTTCTATGTTCCTTAGGTATGAAGGCATAACAGGTGGAACCAAAAACCCTAGGATGCCTCACAGAAGGAATGTGGCCATACCACATTTCATATGGATTCTTGTGTCTTATAGCATGATATGGACACCTATTATTTATATAAAGATCACATAGTACCACATCAACCCAAAACATCAGCTTAAAATTCTTGAAAAACATCATTGAACGTACCATATTTAAGATTTCCCCATTCATTCTTTTAGCTACTTTGGGATTATAAGGCATATTTGTTTGATGTTTGATCCCATGTTGGCAAAGATATTTTTCAAATTCATTTGAAGTATATTCTTCTCCATTATCAGTATGAATAAATCCAATATGATATTGTGTATCATTTTCAATCCATGCATGAAAGTTCTTAAATGTTTCAAATGCTTCATATTTTTTCTTCAATATGGTTGGATGCTTTTGAAAAATGAACATCATTTATTCAATATCTACGCTATCCCATTTAAAAGAGTTTCTGCATAAATTTTGGTTCTCTAACTTTGGGACATCCATTTATGGGAATTTTATTTAATGTGTTTTCTAATGTGGGGATCATTAGTGTGTGACCCATTTGTTGAGAATATGTTCCCACTAGACAACACACCCACTTCTAGAATTGATGAATTGATCAGTCGATCTTCTAGAGAGAATTATGTGAGTTTCTACACGGATATTGGTTATAACTATGTATTATGTTAATGTCTACAGTGTATTGTTTTATGTTTTAATAATATTAAGACTTGCACTATGCATGATGTACTGCACATTATATTTTGGAAGAGGATTTTAAACATAGTTATGAAGAACCACTACATCTAGGTTAAATTTTTTTGTTAGTAAGTATGACATATGACATCTCCTTGCTTTGAATTTGAAATAAGTAGTGCCTTGCGAGCACAAAATTGTAATTAATATGTCAAATTGAACAATACTTGTTATAAATTCATATCCCTAATGTTTTGGAGTTGCCACTGCATGAAATGGTAAGCAAGAAATTACTAAGAGGTGCAATGGGGAGAGCATTGATAGAGTTAGAGAAATCAAATTATAACATGTTCCAAATAGAACATAGTGAATCAGATTAAAATATACATGTTCTTGATAGCTTTTTGGCTTCTAAGAACAAAGAAATGATTAAAAATCATCATCATGAGTTATTTTTGTCTGGTGCCAAATTTATGAATGCAAATATTGAAAGGGTGTGTAATGATTATGGCTGCTTGGAAAGAATGTATTTCTCTATATCCTTTGATCTGGTAAATATTCTACCATTGTTACCATGATTAATCCCTCTTGTGGAAAAGAGCGATCTCCCTAGTACTCCAACGAGTAACTAGAAACAAACGTCCATTTTAATATATATTTCTCTAGATTATTTGTATTTTAGATCATTACAACTAGGAAAGTAGAGAGGACATGCTCCTACCTTTCAATCTAGATGTGTGATCTAGTCCTTTGTCTTTCGCTCCAAAATATTTCTTCAATGATGAGTAGAACCTGGAATCATAGACAAGACAAATAATCAAAGCATCTGCAATATATAATAATCATAAATACTAATCCAACTTAGTGATCAAGGAATCTAAGTATTGACATCATTTCCATGAATTTAGAAACAAGACAATGAGAAAAATGGATCCATATGTATTATCATAAATTAGAAAGAGAAATCTTACAACCGGATGCCTTGATGTTGTACAGATTCCTCCCAGGTGTCTTAGCAATCGTTTTCCTTTAGTCTGATAAGCCGTCCTCTCTAGAATGACCAGCATGAAGTCATAGGCACAAAGATGCGATCTTCAATGTCTCAAAAACAACTCACTAGTATAGAAATTATGCACTCTATGAACTCTCTCCAACTTAGAAACTATACAAATCAGTTTCTATTCACATTAGTATCTAGGTATCTCTACCTTTGAACCTGAAACTTGAGCTCAATATATAGGGAGATTGAAGTAGTTTCAGATCAATTAAGAGAGGGATGGATTCCTCCCTTGAAGGGATTTGAGTTCCTCGGACCAAGGGATAATATCCATGAGTGGAGGGATAAAGCTCGAGCTGGCACGACTCTCAAGGCTTCCAGTTTGGAGAATATTCGACCAACTAGGCTTCAAGAAGTTAATTTTTTATTTTTACTTACTTTTCACAGGGGTGCGCAGGTTTTAGTGGCAAACAGAGCGAAGATCACCGCGGCTAATGGAAGAAGCATCAATGCATGCACAGGAAAAGGCTAGAAAACCCGCACAAGAAATATTTTAAGGGTTTTACAGAGCTTTTCTCCAATTTCCAAGACTTGATTCAGGAGCATGAGTATTTTTGACCTCTAAGGGAACATGATATGGATGGTGATAGACCCATATGAACAATCAAATGTCATGGTGAGAAAATGGCGTGTAACAGATTGCCCCCTAAAGTGCGAAGTCTAAGAAATTTTTTCTGAAGAGTGAAGTTCTTTATCGTTCTGAGGATTGGATTAGAGACACCAGTCGAAAACCTATAAAAATATTCAGTGTAGATATATATATCGTTGAGGTAGTCATTCCCATACTCAAAGAAAAAATAACTAAATGCTTTGGTACAGATATGATTTCAGTATTACATCAAAAGTAGACACAGTATGGGCACATCCATCTGTCATGAGAAGTCTACTCTATTGTGAATAACAAAACTCCTCGCAACCTGGATTGTGGAAACTAGATCCAGGGTCTTGATTTCCACTTCTCGAACTAGTACGAATCTATCCATGAAATTGATTATGCCAGAGTCGAACATGGTGGAAACCACTTGATTATTGGCCAATGATGAGAACCGTTAACAAGTGTGAGAGAAACCATCAATAATGAAAATGGTCCTCAAAGTACTTCAGTACAATCTATGAAGTGTGAATGAATGATTTGCAGTCGAACACTCGTAGAATCATTCGATCGAAGGTCAATGATGAAAACCTATCGTCGAAGGTGATAAACCTGCCATTAAGGCATGCAGATTTGTTGAGGAGGTAAATCCCCTCTCTGGACAGAGGCAATACCACTAGCCCTAGATTAGGTCTAGCAACAATCGAATCACGCAATGACGTTGGTTCCTAGTTACAAGAAAGACAAAGAATGCGATAAGTAGCCTACCTTAAATCCCACGCTGTTGTTGTCGAAGAAGAAGCGGTGTTCCTCGTCCCTAGCCTGATAGATCACAATCTTTCCATTCGCCACGTCCGTACACCTGTACACATGCAGAGAAATGATGACATACAACGTAATACTTAAAGCATGTAACTATATATCAGTCAGAGAAGATATAATTCATTGCATTACATAAAAGAGTATATGACAAAAAGGGAGATTACAACCAAGTGCTCTGATGCTATGATCTTCCTTCTGCGGGGCTTGCAGCGGAGCGCGTCTCAACAAAGCCTGTCGGGGATTTGGACAAAGCTCTCTCCCTTACGGGGTTCTCCTTAGCTATAGTTTCTTTCTCAAATGTTCAGCTTCCAAGCGTTCAGCTAGCTTGTCAATGGAGAGGACAAGTTTTTATAGATGGAGGAAGGGAAGTTGGGATCCCTAGAATCATGGGATATGTCCTATCTCTTAGGAAGGTTCCATGAGAGGTGGAAAACCACTCCCTATACATGGAGATCCAGAACCAAACCACTCAACTTATTTTGATGATTCATTTTAAAGTTTGTTAGAATTAAAATTCCGCCATTTATTTTTAAAAAACATTCCTTAATAGGCTTGGCACGAGTGAAACATAGGGATAGGGCGCCAACTGGCACACCCTCTAGTGTGGATTTCCCCCATTGGTGCGAGGGATGAACTGGCTAGTTGCGCCAAGGCAAAAACATCTGTTTTTAGGGTTTTCAGAGGAAATTTTCTTCAGGAGAATGTTTGTCTTTATGCAGGAGGATGCGATGAAGGTGTTTTCAGGACATTTTACTGTTCATAGGTCACAGGAATAGTCCTCCAATGTACGGGACGAGGGATTGCAGGGACGGTGACAAAATTATGTGTAACAGATGCCCCCTAAAGCATGAGGTCCGAGAGAGAGGGAGGGGTAAAATGCTTTATGAGAATGCACCAAACTGAAAACAATGCCATCAGAAGACCTGTAAACACAAATACAACTCATATCTCTAATACATGATATGTGGTATGGGCACAGCCATCCATAATAGAGTGTACAATAACCGAGATCCGAGGTATGGACACAGCCATCCAGCAAAGAAGGATCAACAAGTAGACTCAGGTATGGTCGCAGCTATCCAATCAAATGAGTCACGTAATCAATCATGATAATCCACAAAGAATCCGCAACCTAGATTTTATCAGACAAGATCCAGGGTCTTGCGCTCCATCTCAACCCGAACATAGTACAAGTCCGAGCATGCGAATAAGTGGGCTGAAGTCGAACATGCAAGAACATCGTCTGATTACCGGCCAATAATGAAAGTTGTTAACAAACGCGAGAGAAACCACCAATAATGAGAATGGCCCTCAAGGTACTATAGGTAAAATCCATAGAATGTGAAAAGTGATCTGGCGTCGAACACCCGCAGAATCATTCGATCGAAGGCCAATAATGAAAACCTTGCGTTGAATGTGAAGAACCTGCCATTGAGGCATGCAGGCTCCAAGGTACCTGAAGGGAGTCTCTAGATCAGCTTCCTGGATAATGAGCTGAAGTCGACAGGAAGTGACCTTGATCAAAGGTGGGCCATAATGTTTCCCACATCATCGACACAAGATAGAGGAACATAATGTTGTGAATCAAGACCAATAGAGAATCAAAGGGTGGTTAAAAACTGCATAGGTCAACTTCTCTTGAACATATCGGCAACATGACACTGGATTTCGCAGTATTTGACATCAAGGGATCTTATGTCATGGTGACGTGGCAAAGAGCAGATGAGCGGTCAAAAGATATTACGCAAACCCATGGAGGCAAGCAAATAATGAGATGAGATGTCCCCAACCCAACACAAATGCAGACAAGTGCCATGTTCAAGAGCGACATACCACCGACACAACTATGATACTGGTTCCATTTTCCCCCACCATTTATGGCGAGTACCCCAATTATTTTTTGAAAACAAGCTTGAAGTGGATAGCATATGCTTGCGATATAAGTTTGTCCATCGGACAAATCCAACCTAGTACATTTAACGAGCCCTAGGAAGGAGGAACTCGAGTAACGTCATTACAATGGAGTCCGATGTCATCAGTGTTTAAAGAGTTTGACAAAGAAAGAACTCAGCATCTTTTCATGTTTAGAGAGTTTGAAAAGAGAGTAGAAAAGAAAACTCCAACAGTCCATTTTCGTAGATAGTCCCACAGATCCGAAAAGGTAGAAAACTATGTCTGAGAGAACCTCCTAGTCGCGATAGGCTAGGGTATTTCTTTTTCGTAAATAATCTATCCCAGCCAGAAAAAGGGGTAAACGTATATTGGGTAGATGTCATTTCGTAGCTAATTTAACGAGCTCAAAACGACAAGCGACTCGGCGATCTTTTCATGTTTAGAGAGTCAGAAAAGAGCTGAAAGATGACTCCAGTAGTGACTTTTTCGTGTTTTTACCGAGTCCGAAAAAGTATAAAATACAACTCGTGTCGTCGTCCTAGTCGCGTGAAAACCTGTCGCTGCACAAAAAGCAAGTGTAAAACCCATTTTTCGACAAAAATATGATAAAATATCAAAAAAATAAGTCCCAAAACCTAATTTTGATTTTGAAAAGTTATAAATATGACCAATAGTAAAAACATATTTACTTTTTACCTTTTTACCTCTTTGCAGAGCGATAGTGAGCCATTTCCTTTGTGATCTTGAGGTGACGATTATGGACGATCCAGTGGATGAATTTGGATTTCGTCTTCTCCAAGTAAAAGCTGCTTCCATTAGCCATTGTTTAAGCCATATTTCATAGTTTTTCATTGTCATTTGGCCTCCCTGAGGGGAGGAATTGCAAAATCTAGGGCTCCGTGATTGGTGCAGGTACCAGGCACGGACCCGTGCCAATCTGCTCTGTTTTACACAAAGGCCACGCCAGCTGGCGCGACTATTAGCCAGACAGCCGCGCCAACGACGCAATGCAAATTCCGGCCAAAAATTCTCAAAAATGAACCAATGAAAAGAAAATTTGAATACTTGAGGAGGTTTCTACCACTCTTATGTTTGATTTGGTGCAGGTACTCAGCGAAAATGGTGATTGAATGGAAGGAAAGAGAGCATAATGTGGAAGACGAAATGGAAATGGAGAATGAGCAGTGTATGAATGCTCTCCGAAATTGCGGTTTGAAGAAATTCTTCTTAACACCATTTCTCTGGGCTCAGCCCGAACTATTACAATATCTGGTTAGCATCTGGGATGAAGACGAAGAGAAGTTTAGACTTCGAGATCAAGTGCTTGAGCTTGAAGTGTCGGACGTGTACTTTATCATTGGACTGTCATGTAGGGGTCCAGTTCCCATCTTGACTGGCACCGGGCCTTCTGGTGAAAAAATGTCGATGGTCATGGAGAGGGTGTGCCTAGGGGCATAAAAGGGATCAGGTAGTGGCAAATTCGGCATTCATATTGTTCCTGATCTAGCACTCAGAGTGGTGCTACATACTATTACATGGGATACGGGGTCGCAGGCACCACATGAGGCTACCAAAACACAGCTCCTTCTGGCGTCAGAGTGCATGATCCCAACAGTATTTTATTGGGCCACAGCCGTAACTATGAACATCAAATGGCAATTGAAAAAATGCAAAAAGACCAAGCTGAAGCAGTTTGGGTACGGGTCAATCTTGGTATCATTCTTCCTGGAACGACTACCTATCTTCCAGGGCCAAGGGGCTATAGTCCCGGATCCACCATTGAGAGAGCCACAGATGGCTCGATGGGCAGCATTGATGCCCAGGGTAGGGAGCGGCCAACAAATGTCATGGCAGCCAGAGTTATTTGGATGGCTTTGACGACAGCTGATCGTCGTAGAGGACTAGCCCTATGTGGGCACTGATTTCACTGGAGACCTAGACCTTCCACTCCCAGAAGGAGAGAATTGGGATGAGGAGCTGGGTAAGACTGGTTTTCATTGTATGAGTTTTATGATTTTTTGTTATACATGGATGTTCTAACAGCCGATCCTCTATGTATGCAGTTGTTGGCCCAGAGAGGCCCGCCGGGATGTCACCGATCGCGAGGAGGACCCCTCTCACCCATGACCCTCAAGGTGAGGGTGGCGAGGGGAACGAGCTTGTACAGAACTTAGAGGGGATTACCCGTGGGGTTCCAGATTATGTTCTCGCCTAGCTGATGTCCCTATGGCTTATCAGAGGCACACCGTGGGGGTGCCGAGTCGCCTCCATCAGTTACTGAGGCGGTTGGTGCGGGCAGTAATGTGCTACCATGAGCACTGTGCTGATTAGTCGCCTAGGCTTTTATTTGCATATTTTTTAGAGACATGTCATCTCTGGATGTAATTAAAACAAACATGCATATTTTTTGGATTTTATATGATGCACACGTTGCAAACACTCGACATATATATATATATATATATATATATATATATATATATACATCTATTTCTACATGGATCTTGCTTACATATAATGATGTTTTTACAAGTTGCGTAAATGTCTATCTAATACCATGTTGGCTACTACATCTGTCAATGTTTTCATTCGTCTTGGTATATGCTGATATGTGATGTAATCAAAATTTCTTTCAAGTAAACGAATACGTAGATACAACCTTAAAATACATGGGTATCTAACTGAATAATGACCATTGAGCTATAAAACCACAAGCTGTGGGTCTAGATATATAAGCAACGCGTGAATACCGAGGTTGACAGCCTCATTCAATAATTCCAAAATGGCATTATATTTCGCGACATTATTTGTAGCAGGACCTAGACAAACACCTTGTAAACTAACCAACTCACCAGTAGGATTGTAAATTACCCAGGCTACCGAAGACAGGTTCCTGGTACTACGGGAGGCACCATCCATGAAACTAACATAAGGAGTAAGCAACGATGATAAAATAGATTATCCCACTTGGTGAAATAATCCATGGCAACGATGATATAAGCATGCCCCTCGGCCGAGTGAGGGTAACATGTCATAAAATCAATGCCCCATTTGGAAAAAGGGCCCACTGTAATAACAAGATGTAATGGGAGGGGTGGCGCACGCATCTTGTGTTGGAAGATCTGGCACGCGTGACACTTTCATACTGCAACAATACAGTCTTTAAAAATAGAGGGTCAGAAATAGCCCGCACGAAGGATCTTCTGTGTGGTAGCATATCTGGACATGTGACCGCCACAGGCGCCACTGTGACAGTCATTCAGAACTTTCTCAGCCTCTTCTAAGGTCAAACACCAACAGAGTACAGAATCAACTCCGACTCGATATAGGGTATCTATGACAATGTGATAGGGTTGCGATTGGTGTCGAACATAGCATTGAGCATCCTTCGTTAACTCGGACCGAAAGGTAGATGTCTGGAGGTACACGATGATATCGTCGTACCATGGATCGAGAGTGCTGATTAAGAAGAGAGTTTCGTCCGGGATATGATACTTGGATTGAGACTGAACAAAGTCGGTAGGGCAGGAGCAAATGAGCTCAGCAAAAACTAGTGACTTCTTCGATTTGGCAGTAATGAACTCCAAATCGAACTCTTGGAGGATCACAATCCACTTTGAGTACTTTCCCCCCAGCAATTATCGAGACAAAATGTAAGTCATGGGGTTGCAGTCGAAAATCACGATTACTGTGCGTAACAGGATGTAATGGCAAAACCACTGAACGGCTTGGACCGCAGCCAGCGCCAACTTCTCGAAGTGGGCATAACGTGTTTTAGTGTCGAGGAGATTTTGAGACAGATAATAAACCACGTGTTCGTTACTGTCATCGTCATCCTGTACCACAACCATGGCAATTGTGCTGAATGTGGCAGCCAAATAGAGGGTAAAGTCGCGATGATAGTTGGGAGGACATATTAATGGAGCATTGACGAGCAACGTCTTATGGTTATCAAAATATTGCTGAGCAATCTCGTCCCAACAAAAAGGGACATCCTTTTTTAGAAGTCGCGTAAACCCTTTAGCTACCTCTGCATAGTTCGGGATAAAGCGACGTAAGAAATTTGCTTTCCCCTGAAGACTCTGAAGTTGATGCAATGAGGATAGGGAGGGGAGATTAATAATAGCCTTGACCTTGAGAGGGTCAAGGAGAATTTCGTCCTTAGAGAAAATGAATCCTAAAAGCCGACCAGAGTCAATGCAGAAGACACACTTGTGAGGATTAAGCCTGATGTTGTAACGTCTGCAACGGAGAAAAATCTGGCGGAGATGTTCTGGATGGTCTTCGCGTAGAGCTTAATGAGCCGGAAGGTCATCCAGGTACGGCTGAACAACATTACGTTTGTCATGAAAGGCGTAGGACATGGCATGCTAGAAGGTAGCCCCAGCGGTTTTTAAGCCAAAAGGGAGCTTCTTGTAGGCGAATGTTCCCCACGGACAGATGAAAGCGATCTTATGTTGATCAGATGGAGGGATATTGATTTGATTATAACCCGAACAATCATCAATGATATGATCTATAAAGGGGGTGGGATAGTTGTCCTTAGGGCAAGCCCGATTGATATCTCTATAGTCAACACAGACTTGAATTGTGCCCTACTTCTTATCCACAGGGACAATATTGGAAATTCACTCTATCAGAGGGATTGAATATATGAAGCCCGC
Organism: Pinus albicaulis; assembly: GCA_034641835.2. NCBI lineage: Eukaryota > Viridiplantae > Streptophyta > Pinopsida > Pinales > Pinaceae > Pinus > Pinus albicaulis. Next base: position 943,230,308 of record CM076581.1, read on the forward strand.
TTTAAGAATTTTCTCAACTTCATCTTTTATAGCAGCGGATTTCTGAGGATGCACTGGGCTCAGACGCTGGCGCACAGGCTTCGCACCAGGATAGGTGGGAATTTCGTGCACGATGATACTGGGATTGATCCCTGGAATCTCTTCATAAGACCACATGAAAACATCACGAAATTTGCAGAAAAGGTTAGTGTACACTTAAATCTCATCGGGAGAACAAGTGACTCCCACATGGATGTTATCGACGACCCCCAGTTTAATGGAGATGTAGATAGGCATTGTTTGGGTGATATTACTCAGATTTCCCTTCGACAATACTTCATGAGTCAATATTGGCGTTTGGAGAGGCGGAGAGGGAACCTGAGATACAAAATGCTTGAGACAATTAGACATTGCCCCCAGGTCGGGCATGAATGAGGAACGATGATGTCCATCGCTCCATGGTAGATCTTCGAGAGACATAGTCTCCACAATAGCTTCGTCAAACGGAAAAATTTCTGTCAAAGGATCAAGCGAATCTGCATCACCGAGTTAAGGGGATAGAGAATAAACATCAAGAGCCATGCTCAAAGGATCATTATCAGCAGGAGGAGGATCTAATGCAGCAACAATCTCGTAATAATTGATTGCAACTGGGGTCAGAGGCATCGATTCTCCAAAAGAGGCAACCTGTTTAGGAGAAGGGACGATCCACGAGTCATTTGACTTGGAGATCATATTGACTTGAACAGTGTTCGATGGTGGAATGGGAAAAATACCCATGAGAACGGGGTCCTTGAAAAGACCAGGTCCTATACTGTCAGGGGGATTAGGAATTTGATCCACGTACGATACGTTGTTCTTGGAGGATGAGGTGAAGAAAGAAAACTGATCGACAGTAATAATCTTGCCCTCATGTGGAAACTTCAAAAGCCGAAAGAGGGTGGATGAAATGCACAACATGGCGTGGGTCCAACTGCGACCGAGCAAAAGATTGTAGTTGAGTTTGGCATCAATGACTTCCACTTCGACGTTGACTGTCTTACCTTGTAAAGTAATCAGGAGACTCACGAGAACACCTAAGGGTTCTGATTTCCTTCCATCGAATGCGTCAAGGGCATTGGGAGATGAACTGAGGGTTGGAGAGCCAATGTCCTTCCAACAAGCAGATGACATAACACAAGTAGAGGCACCTTCATCCACAACGGATCTATGAATATTGAGGCCGTTAATGCTGACTTGTATAATGAGTGTGATCTAGTGCAGAAGTCGGAGGACGAAATTCTCTAGATCGAAGGTGAGAAGGCTAGACTCAGCAGGATCAATTCCGCCAATTGCAGATAACAAAGCTTTCCGTTGGGACGGACAACTCTGAAGTACTTCCAACACGAACTTCGCGGAAGGCGCCTGTGCTAAATCCTCAACGATGCTGTAATGCTGAGCAGCACAGGCATTCAGATTATAGGAAGACTTTCAGAGAACACCTTTGGAAGGTGGCCATTCAATGGGTTCATCACCGGGCCTTTCAATTTCCAGGGAGCCAGAGGCAAGTGGGGGAGGAGGGCCATCAATGACTTCCTTCCCAGCCGCTTGGCATTATCTGGCATAATCCTTCGACCAAGTGGAAATAGAAACAGGTGCAGCACCATTCATCATGAAAACCTGAGACCCAAACGGTGCAGATGGTGACGGTTGCTCGACAATATGGGTCTGATGAGATGGAAAAGGTTCTTTAAGAACTGCCGGAGTTCCCTTAGAGCCCTTAAGAAGTTGACTAACCTCAAATCGTCTAGGACAATATTTGGTGTAGTGGTCTTTATCACAGATTAAGCAAGGGTACTTCAGTTTCCATTGTGAACCATCATCAGCACGTGGTTTGGACGATTCTAGTTTTGGGGCATCAGATTTGGCTTTTCCTTTACCCTTCTTCTTCCCTTTGGAAGTCTTGTCCGTAGGATTAGCCTGGACGGCATTGACCTCCGCGGTCTTACCAGAATCGGGAACAGCTGGAGGAGCATAATTGTTGGAAGAGTTCAATTTCTGCTTCCCATTAGAAGACTTGCAAGAAGTCTGAGAGACGAAACCAATAACACCGTCAACCGAAGGGGTAGCTGGTGCTTTAGAGGTCCCTGGTCGCGGGGCATCAGTCAAGATATCGTATAACATGCCGGACTAGGATTACACTAAATCGAGGTATTGGGCACGAGAAATGGCTTGTTCCTCAGTTACACATGCCCCCATAGCAATGTCTTGTGCAATCTTGTTGACAAAGGAGGTACTGAACCAGTGAGTTAGAAGCTGATCAGGAATGTCAAACTTGATCAGCCAACGACGACGTCTCCATTCGTGAATATGATCTGAAACATGAGTGGCTTTATCTTGTTTCAGAGATGTCAGGAGATGTGTCCCAGCTTCGTAATGAACCGGTAACTAGAAATGCGTCAGGAATGCCATAGCTAGAGTATTAAAATATTGAAAAATACCACGAGGTAATTCTATGTACCATTTAGCAGCAGCGCTGGTGAGAGTGTGCTGGAAAAGACGTAGACGAATCGAGTCATCTATCCAAGAGTTCGAAGAACACCACAAATGATATGTGATGACATGTGCTTGGGGGTCTTCTCCAGATTTACCCTCAAACTTAGGACAATCACCAGGCACCTTCATCGGGACTAGAGGCCAATATGGATTATGAAGAATTGGATCATTGGTCAATTTGGACACGTTCAGTAATTCCAACGTGATGAGAAAAGGAAACTGAGGGTTAAAAGGCATGCCAGGTCCCTGATAAGAATCTGTACCTGTACTCCTTCCTGGTTGAGCATAATTCTACCCCCATTGGTTCTGTCTCAGAGGATTATGACCATAGGGGGTATAAGTTGGATAATTGGGTTGATATGGCGGCAGAAAACCAAGATACGGGGGTTGATAACCAGGGTATTGATTCTGATTATATGTGGGCCACAATTGAGAAGTGTACGGATTTGACTACAGAGTATAAGTATAGCCTAGCTGTTGAAGGTAATAACCAGAACCTTGGGGCAGGTTGTAAACTGGTCGAGACTGACCTTGAAGGTAATAGCCGCCTTGGGGTCGAACGAGCTGCTGGTAAGTGGGACCCTGCTTAGTCTGATAAGTCGAGTGCACAAGTGGATTCGACTATGGCATAGAATAGATCGGTTGTTGAGCAGGGTTAACAGGCTGTGCAGGTTGTCCTAGTTGAACAGGTTGACCTGGCTGTGCAGGTTGCCCTAGTTGAACAGGTTGACCTGGCTGATGAGGGACACCAGGTTGCTCTGGTTGAACAGGTTGGCCTGATGGTAGGAGTGGGCCAGGTTGTGCCTGATAACTAGGTTGGCCTGTGACAAGACCATAAGATGGCCCTGGCTGTGCAAAATTTTGACCACTTTGAAAATGAGGTTGCTGAGGTTGCACCAAAGGTTGAGAAGGATGGGTTTTCCCCCCAGGACCGTATGATGGTCTAGGTTGATACCCCAGTTGCCCTGCCGGTCCTTGAGGTTGCCCTGGTTGGACCACAGGGTGAGGCTACAGAGGTTGACCTTGAGGTTGTAAGACGGCCCTTGCGGGCCATAAAACAATCCCTGTTGGACCAAAGGTTGTCCTTGTAAAGGTTATCCTTGCGGGTCGTACGCATACCCTGGATGGGTCAAAGGTTGTCCCTATAAGGGTTGTCCTTGTGGGCCAGAAGCATACCCTTGCTGAAACAAAGGTTGTCCCTGTAAGGGTTTCCCTTGTTGATTAGAAGGTTGCCGAGGTTGGGTAGATAAAAAACCGTTAATATACTAGTAAGCCTCAGGAGCAGGAAAATGAAGGGGGTTGCCCTGCTCATCATATTGATATGGAAATACATAAATCGGGGCACCATCCACTCCATAATGGGAAAATTAAGGACAGTTAATATCTTGAGAGGACTAACCAACCTCAGAGATTGATAGCTGCAAAGACAACCAATACTCCTTGGGAGAAATATTCTTCGGAATAGCAGAAACTATATAAACGTCTTCAGGAACTGACGAGGTCCTAATTGACTGAGTATTGACAATAGGCGTAGATGTAGCCATGCAGATAGTAGGTCTAACAGGTGCCGATGTAACAAAAGGAGATGTCGTGAAAGGCATAAATGGTGACATCCCTAACGTGGGAATGGTCGGCCTCGTGGACGGAGTCGACACTCCCATAGAGGTAATAGCAGCCATGACCTGACTTTAAGACCTATATCCAGTTGGGAGCGAAGGACCAGGTGAAGACATAACAGAAGGTTCGGGGATGTCTTCGGGAAAAAGCTGGTAATCTTCACTAGAAGTATGAATTCCCTCACTACGAGAAGGATCGGATGAGTCCATATCTGACCCTACCGTAAGATCTTCTAAAAGATGACAGGCACTAGGAGGTATGACAGCAGCCAAAAAAGGCAATCCCAAAGTAAGAGGAGGGAAGTGTTCCCCTACTCCAAATCCAAACCAAGCGTTGGACAAGGGCCAATTGAAATCAACTGGTCCTCCAAAGGGAAGCTCAGATATAACCGGTCCCCCGTCGAGAAACTCGGATACAACAAACTGCTGATGCTCAACGGAGGACTGAGAGACTTCTGATGAATTGTCTGTATAAGGACTACTAGTAGGAGAAACTGATGGTTCCGCCACTATGACTATAACGAAAAGAGGAAGAGATAAAAAACAAAGACACATGGGCAAAAACCACGACAAACAACAACAATCCAAAAAATTAATCTCTAAATGGGTGTGTGATCGTAGGTGATTAATTTTACCACATTGAAACTGGAAATTTCACTGTTTCATGTTTTAAGAGTCTAGAAACAAGTAAAATATGACTCTATCACTTTCAATTTGGAAAGCATGAAAGGACAAGTGCTTAATGATATTTTCAGGTTTAAGGAGTCAGTAAAGATCAAAATGACTTCTCTGGCAATCTAGGTAAAAGGGTGTACCAGATATCTGTGAATTGCCATATACACCTTGGTAAAAATGAAAGAGAAATCAACCAAGGACTTAACATACGTGCAGGTAATCTCCCCGAATGCTGTGTCTGGTGTATCACGGGTAAAAGGTGGCAGACTTGGCTTCCTATGGATAAAGGATTTGCAAGCTAATGGGGTCTCCCTTTATATACGCAACGGTATGGGGAGCACAAGTCCGTACTAGTGTTATCTAAAGCCAGATGGCGAACGATAGCTACTAGGCTTAAAGACACCGGAACACGTCTCTACCTTAGACTACTAGATGTTTTGTTAATGTTTCAATGTTGCCTTAGGTTAATTCAGTAAATTTTAAAGTTGATCTTCAATTTACATTTCAATTTCAAGGCCCTATCGAATGTTGGATCTCATAGCATGCCCCAATGATATTTTGATGATATTTTGGGGCATGCCACAAAATATCATTTTGTTCAATGAAGAGCTATCTACGGGAGAGTTGAGAGCTTTCAAATGACAACAAAACAAACACACAAAAACATCCACTACTGTTTCCAATGCAAGCTAATGAAACTAGAAAACTTCTCTCTAGAGGCATATAACACTAGTAATGTGAAAGAGCTTTCAATTTTCACTATGCCAATCAAAATGCAAAAGATTTTGCTTTTGTATTTTTCAATATATTAGAGCAAATGCACTAAATGAATGAAAAACTAATGAAAACACCAATTCGAGAAATGAAAAAGAGAGCTGAAACAAACAAGTTCACTCAATTCAAACGCACACAATCAAGACTCAAACTGATGACGAAATCCCTCAAAGTGAAGAATAATTTCAAAAGAGACTCAAACAAACCGTGTAATATAGGCTTAGAGTAACACAAAGTGAAATTGAATGAAAGAGAAAGCAATCACTCAATAAATGTAATGATTCAATGGGACTGAACAAGACGAATGCAGAGAAGCAAAAATAAAATTGATCGGGCAAGCAAGGACCCAAAACTCCCACGGGAGTCAGCACACTAAAGCACCTAGAAGCCCTAGGGCTAGAATGCAAAACTGATAGAAAAAGGCGAAAACTGGAGGACAAGGGCCAAACACAGTAAAAAATGACTTCAAGGCACTCAAGAAATCATAAAAAATGAACCAAGACCCAATTTCAAGCTCAGAGAGCCCAAAAGCAAGCAAACCCTAGCACCAAGCAGAGTTGGCGCGCCTGTTTGGCTGTAATCTGCGCCAAAAAGGCATTGGCACGGGGGCCTAACTAGCAACAAGCACAAGTTGGCGGAACTATCAGGGGAAAAACCGCGCCAATCGAGTTTACCCTAGAAAAATGATGAAAATGGACAAACAGAAACTAAATCTGGTCTTCTGGGGGCTGAACATGGGTTTAAACACTAAGGAAGATGAACCAGAAAAGCAAATACATCAATCAAAAGCCAAAAAACAACCCAAAGGAGGAAGGAATAACTCCCACTGATCCCCATCAGAGTCGAAAAATTGTTGAGGAGGTAAATCACCTCTACGGACAGAGGCGATCCCACTAGCCCTAGATTGGGTCTAGCAACAATCGAATCACGCAATGACATTGGTCCCTAGTTACAAGAAAGACAAAGATTGCGATAAGTAGCCTACCTTAAATCCCATGTTGTTGTTGTCGAAGAAGAAGCGGTGTTCCTCATCCCTAGCCTGACAGATCACAATCCTTCCGTTCGCCACGTTTGGACACCTATACACTTGCAGAGAAACAATGACATACAACGTAATACTTAAAGCATGTAACTATATATTAGTCAGAGAAGATATAATTCATTGCATTACATAAAAGAGTAGACACACGAATGGAACCAAAATCATAGTCGCTTATATTATAGATGAAAAAAAGGGAGATTACAACCAAGTGCTCTGACGCTATGATCTTCCTACGATGGGGCTTGCAATGGAGTGCGTCTCAACAAAGCCTGTCGGGGATTTGGAAAAATCTCTCTCACTTACGGGGTTCTCCTTGGCTATATTTTCCTTCTCAAATGTTCAGCTTCCAAGCGTTCAGCTAGCTTTTCAATGGAGAGGGCAGGTTTTTATAGATGGAGGAAGGGAAATTGGGATCCCTATAATCATGGGATAGGTCCTATCTCTTAGGAAGGTTCCATGAGAGGTGGAAAACCACTCCCTATACATGGAGATCCGGAGCTAAACCACTCAACTTCTTTTAATGATTCATTCTAGAGTTTGTTAGAATTAAACTTCCGCCATTTATTTTTAAAAAACATTCCTTAATAGGCTTGGCGCGAGTGAAACACAGGGACAGGGCGCCAACTGGCACGCCCTCTAGTGTGGATTTCCCCCATTGGCGCGAGGGATGAACTGGCTAGTCGCGCCAAGGCAAAAACATATGTTTTTAGGGTTTTCAGAGGAAATGTTCTTCAGGTGAATGTAAGTCCTTATGCAGGAGGATGCTATGAAGGTGTTTTCAGGACATTTTACTGTTCACAAGTCATGGGAATAGTCCTCCAATGTACGAGACGAGGGATTGTAGGGACGGTGACAAAATGTTGTGTAACAAGATTCCAAGGTACTGATAGGATTCTAGAGCAACTTTCTAGATAATGATCTGATGTCGATAGAAAGCGATCCGTCATAGAAAAGCCTACGACACGAAACCATTAGATCAAATTTTGAAGAAATGTTTTGCAAGGAATGACTCAATGATGGTCAATGTGAATGAAGACAAATGTTTGCAATGAATGGTAACTTGAACATTCTCTTGAACACATAACGACACTGTGAATGTCTTGGTAGAATTTTACCTAAAGATAATACCCAGAAACCGACTGAAGACTTTCAATGTGGTTTGATTAACTTTTAGGTAAAGGATTTCCCAACCCAGGTACAAGTGTAACAAAGTGTTGTGTTCAGGAGCGACATACTGCTTTCTAAAACAAGGACAACAAATGGATTTTTTTTCTCACTTTTTCCCCACCATTACTGGCAAGTATCTCTTTATTTTTTTCAAGCTTGAGGAGGATAACATTTTATGTTTTGTAAGCTCATCCTTCAGATTAGTCCATATTAGTATTAAAAACAAACCCTAAGAAGGAGTGGTTTGGTCCAGTTGTGATCGACAGGTCTTGTAATGTTTAGTTTTAACGAGTCCAGTATAGGATTAACTCAATGTTTTTTAGTTTTAGGGAGTCAGAAGAAAAACACAAGTAAACTTTGTGGTTGTTATTTTTCATAAATTTAGACTCTCAAGCCCAAAAAAGGATAAAATAATGCAGGAGAAAACTCTATTGACCATGATTAGTCAATGTATACCTTTTTCGTAACTAGTCCAATTGAGTCCGAAAAAGGGGTAAACTTATACTAAATGGATGACTGCTCATTTATTTTAACGAGTTCGAATAGTCAAGTGCTCGATGATCTTTTCACGTTTAGAGAGTTTGAAAAGGGCTTAGAAGAGGACTCCAGGGTTTCGATTTTTCGTATTTTTTATAGAGCCTGACAAAATGATAAAAGTCTACTCAGTGTCAAAATGATCATTTTCACAAAAATCATGTGTCTTGCACAAAAACTAGAACAATTACAAACATCTGCTCTCAAAAAGGAAAAATATTTATATTCGACTTTTTAAAAGTAAAAATAAATAAAATTTTGATCAGTGGTTGTCATTAATGTCAACCCAAGTAGCACCAAGGGCTACCCCAATCTTGCATGGGAATTTTGACCTACCAAATTACTATATTCTAGGTCAAGAATACTTTTTATGGTTTCTACTTATCGAGATGTTTCCGTTTATATATGGCACACCATGTAATTCTTCACGGTTTGAGAGATATTCATGTTTGAAGTTTGTAACCACAATTAGTGGGCTAAAACCACATGCAGTTGCGGCATGGGTCATTGAAAAGTCAATAATTAATAAATTTTAAGCTCCTAAAATCCCTGCCACATTCACTTGTTGAAGTCGATCTCAACCTAATTATTTATATAAATTGTGATCCTCGTCTCCTCCTCTTGTAGGGATTTTGATACATGAAACAGGTCATCATGGAATTTTCACTATAATGTTTTTTATACGAAGGTTCAAAGGCTGAAATTTTTATGAGGCGAAGCCAAAATCCTAAGGAAGATCCTGTAAAAATTTCAGGTCAAGGTGCACAACATTTTTGGAGATATGATCTGTGGAAGTCAGTGTTTTTGCAGGCTCTTAAACTTCATCTCAAACAAGTGACATTGGGAAAATTGTCATAACTCTCTCTTTGAGTATCGAATTGGAATTCTGTAAAAAGTGGCAGATAGTGAACAGAATTTCTTTTTTGTTGTATCAATTTCAGAGCCGAATGAAGAAACCATGACATGTGGCACACCATGCAATTTCAATATACTAAACCAGTCCATAATTAGGGCATTGTGAGATATTGGGCATAACTCTCACTTGAAGAATCCAAATGTCTATTGACTGCACTCCATGGCACACAAAGCAGTGACCTTATGAATAATACAAGACCGAAAATCACATATTGGGGATCTGAATAAGAGAGATACAATTCGTATTCAATATCGAGTTCTAGAAGGTAAGAAAGCTAGATCATGCATTGTCAAGGTTGCAAAGACTCAACTTTTCGGGCAAAGCAAAGAAAATCAAGGTGAAATAGAGGGTATGACAAGAGAATAAATCAAGGTGTAGAACAAGTAATAAGTTCACCACATGTTTTGCTGGTAACACTGCATACAAATATTCCCAGTGTATCATTGAACTTCAAGTCATTGTAAAAATTGCATTGCGTTCATCTCACAGATTAAAGGCAATGTCGAGAGGTCTAGGATCATCATTAGGTGGTTGTGTCATAGTTGGGGTTATGGTCTAGTGTGTCTTCTTCTTCTACATCATTCTATATCATTGTAAAGTGGACCATTTTCCCTGGTACGGGAGTCCATTCTTGTTTTATTATTCTATAGGGTGGTAGGGTGGTGCTAGGGTGAGTTGTAGCTCATTGGGTGTTGGGGCATCCGTTCAGTTGACTACTGAAGAATCTCGGGCGTTGGAGCGTCCATCCAGTGGGAGCTGGAGAAGAATGCTTTTCTAGATTCTAGGAAGTTGGAGATTTATTTTCAATTGGAGTTGAATATTAAAGAATTATTAGAAAAGCATTAGGTGGTTTTTGTCCCGAAGTGGGTTTCCACCTTAAAAACTGTGTGCATTTGTGTTCCTCTTGTTTACTGCTATCATTGTACAAACACTGATAATAATTGAAGATTAACTAATGCTCTAATTGAAAGGAATATTGATTCACCTCCCCTCTCAATTATTTCCAACAATTGGTATCGGAACTTGGTTCCTTCAATAACAGTTTAACAGATGGAAGGAGGTCATGGAGCATACCAAGAATGGTGTACCTCTATTCAATGAAAATAATTATGCACTCTGGAAAGGAAAAATGGAGGTCTATCTCTTAGCGCAAGGTTACGAATTATGGGACACTGTTCAAAATGGCTTTACACCAACCACAAATGAACAAGGTAAGAAGAATTTGGTAAATGATGCAAAAGAAAAGAATATTATTATCAGTGGACTTATTGAATCTTCTTATCATAAGGTGTTGGGTTGTAAAACCACCAAAAATGTATGGGACAAGCTTGAGAATATATGCAGGTGACTCAAATGTCAAAGAAGCAAAGCTTCAAATCTATAGAGCAAAATTTGAGCAACTAAGAATGAAAGAAGATGGCAACATAGCTGCATACTCAAAACGTCGATGAAATAACCAACACTGAAGGCAATAGGATTGGGAGAGCTGAAGGATGAGAGAAGACTATTATACGAAATATTCTTAGAATGTTACCAGGGAGATTCAACCCAAAGGTATCGGTCTTAGAATACAGTGCAAATCTAGACAAACTCAGCAAAGAGGAATTACATTGAGTTCTCATAGCATATGAAATGAGACTTGATGAAGAAGAGGGTACTTCGCATCTAGAAACTACATTCGTTGCATCTAAGAAAACCAATAAGGACAAACAACCTTTAATTGAAAATACATGCACCTGCAAGTGTGAAGAAAAGGGAGATGATGGAGAAGGTCTTTCATATGAAGAATATGCTTACTTTATGAGAAAACTAAAAATTGGTAAGGAAAATTTCAAAGGTAAACTTCCATTGATATGTTTCATCTATGGTGAGGTTGGGAATTTCACAGCAAAATGTGTGAATAGAAGTGATGGAAACTCAAAAGGAAAGAAAGGCTTTAAGAAATTCAAAAAGCAAAGATCCAAAGGGAACTTTCTCTCTAAATAAGATAGCCCATCATCCGATGAAGACAATGACAGTGAAGAAGAAGCCAATGAGAGAGTATTGTTTATGGCCAAGCACAATAAACAAGAGGTATCAAACAACGAAGAAGAAGGGTTGACCATAAAATAATTTTATAAGGAGGCAATTAGGCTTATAAAAGAGCTCAAGGCCGAGAAGATCCATTCAAATACTCTTTAAGAACAAGTTAAAGGTCTCAAAATTGAAGTTGAAGAACACAAATGTATTGAAGAGTCACTTCAAAAGAAGTTGGAAGAAAGCAACCAAGAAAGGGAAGCATTAGAAGCCGAAGTAGTCTCGCTGTGTAAGGAAGTGAAGAAGGGAAAAAACTGTCCAAAACTATGCCAACAACTCAAGGGCATTGGAAGAACTCATTAACAATCAACGATCTTACAACAACAGAACTGGCCTTGGTTACAAAGAATAAGAAGCAGGACCTTTTACAACAAAATACAATGAAGCTATGAGATCTGACATGCATGTAGACTTCATTGGACAAGATTCGCAAGAACATCCTTGGAAGACAATTCCTCGACAAATATTTCCATCCAGGTACCAACATATTTTTCATGGCTATTGTTATTGATGTGGAAAATTTGGTCATAAAGTTGTAGAATGTCACACGTACCCTAGGAACCAATACAATTCTAGAGTATCCTTCAAATATGAACCTCCCATGAACCTCCCAGGGCTCAACGAAACATCAATAGATTTGAACATTTAAGAAATAGTATGGAATGTTACAAATGTCAGAACTTTGGACACATAGCTAGAGATTGCAGACTTGAAAATCCTCTAGAAGAATCTTCGAAACCACAGAACGAACGAACATGGAAGAAGAAGAAGACTGATAATTGTGCTCTCGCTCTCAAGGCTCAAAACAACAAAGCTGTTTGGTATGTTGATAGCGGTTACTCAACGCATTGGATTGGAGATAGAAAGAAATTTGTATCTCTGAAAGAGAAGAAGGATGGAATTTTATCCTTTGGAAATGATGAATCTTCAAATGTTATAGGATTAGGTACCATCACTCTCAGAAGCAAAGATGTTCTGGCCAAGAATGTTCTATTGGTTGAAAACATGAATCACAATCTACTCAATGCTAGACAAATGTGTGATCAAGGACACACAATGCTATTCAACTCCACAAAATTTGAAATCAGGAAAGGTAGGTATGGTAAAATTGTGGCTACATCAAGTTAAGCTCCAAACGACATATATGTTTTGGATGAAGCAACTAAAGCATGTCTACTAGATAAAGAAGATGAAAGCTGGTTATGGCACAAATGAATGGGTCACATAAACTTTGAAAATCTTGTTAGGATAAGCAAAAAGGAAGTAGTACGAGAAATGCTGAAAATCTCAAAACCTTCCAACACACTATCTGAGGCCTGTCGACACGGCAAGTAGACAAAATTCCAATTTAAAATAAAAGAACACTTTGCATCACATCCATTTGAATTGATACATATTGATCTATGTGGTCCTGTGGGAACAAAAGGCTTAGATGGATAATTATATTTAATGTTAATGATAGATGACTATACCAGGATGACAACTGTCAGTCTCCTAAAGAAAAAATCTGAAGCATTTGAGTGCTTTAATATCTACAAGGAGTTGGTAGAAAATGAAACTAATTTGAAAATAAAGTGTCTAAGATCAGATAATGGCAGAGAATTCACTTCCAAATTATTTCAGCAATACTGTGGCGAAAATGGAATAAAAAGACAGTTTTCAATAGCACGAACACCTCAGCAAAATGGAGTTGTTAAAAGAAAGAACATAACCGTACATGAAATGGGTAGAACAATGTTGAAGGACTCAAAATTAGATGAAAAATTCTGGGTTCAAGCAATTGATATGGAAGTTTTCATTATCAATCTAAGTCTTCTTAGAAACAATTGCAACAAGGCCCCATATGAATTATGGAAAGAAAAACTAGCTAATGTAAAATATTTCAAAATCTTCAGAAGCAAATGTTATATCAAAAGAGAAGATCAAAATTTGGGTAAGTTTGAATCACGTGTTGATGAAGATATCTTTGTTGGTTACTCACGCAAAAGAAAGGCCTATACATGCTATAATCCAAGACGAAAATAGATAGTGGAGAGCATAAATGTTACATTTGACGAAGATGGTGTTCTAACAAATAATGATGAGGATCTGGAATCTTTGAAACTTGAGACAGAGGCTGAAAAAGACACGGAGAAAATTATAGAACAAGAAGAAACTATCAACCATGAAGAAGTAAATAATGATCATCAAGATATACCAGAACAACAACAAGAAGCTCCTCCAAAGAAAACAAAAGAATGGATTCAAAAGAACCATCCATCAAATCAAATCATTGGTGACATAAATGAAGGTCGACAACTTCGCTCATCACAACAAGCTCACATTACTTTTCTAGCAACCTTTGAGGCTAGTAGTTTTGAGGAAGCCAACCAGCATGGACATTGGGTAGCAGCTATGAATGAAGAATTGGATCAAATCGAGAAGAATAACACCTGAGAATTAGTTCCAAGACCAAAATATAAAAATGTCATTGGCATTAAATGGGTGCTCAGGATCAAATTGAATGAAGATGGACAGGTTACCAGAAACAAAGAAAGTTTGGTTTGCAAAGACTACGCACAAATGGAAGGAACTGAATTCCACGAAACATTTGCACCAATTTCTAGAATGGAAGCCATCCAAATGTTTCTCGCCTATGCATGTTCAATAAAAATCAAAGTCTACCAAATGGATGTTAAGTTAGCATTTCTAAATGGTGAATTAGAAGAAGAAGTTTACATTGAACAATCTGAAGGTTTTCTACTTCAGAAAAAGAAGACTATGTTTGCAGGTTAAAGAAGGCTCTATATGGTCTCAAGTAGGCTCCCAGAGCATGGTATTCTCATCTTGATGGATATCTACGTCAACAAGGGTTCAAGAAAGGTACTATTGATAGAAATTTGTATGTACAAATAGATAGAGATAATTTAACAATCGTTGAGGTATATGTGGATGGTATAATATTTGGTAGCAATGATGATCAACTAAGTAAGAACTTTTCTACAAAGATTCAAAGTGAGTTCGAGATGTATTTACTTGGTGAGCTGACATACTTCTTCGGGCTTCAAATATCTTAGCAAGAGAAAGGAATATTTATATATCAAGCCAAGTACATCAAGTAAATGCTTAAGAAATTCAAAATGGAAGATTGCAAACCCATCCTTACTCCAATAGTAACAGTTTGCAAATTGAGCATAGACGACTCATCTAAGGATGTGGATCAGAGGTTGTATAGATCTATGGTTTGTAGTCTACTATATGTAACAGCCTTCCAGCCAGATGTTATGCAAGAAATTGGACAAGTAGCAATATTCCAAGAAACACCAAAAGAATCACATATTATTGCCATCAAAATAATTCTTCGATATCTAAAGGGCACAAAAGAATATGGCTTGTGGTATCCCAAGGGTAAAAATATCATTATTCAAGCCTTTACATATGTAGATTGGGCAGGAAACGTTGATGATCGTAAGAGTACTAGTGGAGCATCATTTTATCTAGGTGGTTGTCTCGTATCATGGTTGAGCAAAAAGAAAACCTCAATCTCATTATGTACAGCGGAATCCAAATACATTGCCGTGGCAACATGTTGAACTCAAATCCTTTGAATGAAACAAACTTTGCAATATATTCAAGTACAATTTAGTGAGCCTATTCCCATATTCTGTGACAACACCAATGCCATCAGCATCTCCAAGAATCATGTCATGCATTCAAAAAAACAACACATCCTGATCAAATATCATTTTGTTAGAGAACAAGTCGCTGAAAAGAATATCAAACTTGAGCATGTTGGTAAAAAAGAAAAAAATGTTGATATCTTCACTAAACCTTCACCTTGTGAAGCATTTGAATATATTCGCCAGAAGCTTGGGATTCTCCCACGTTCTCATTAGATTTTCCTTATTCAAAATAAAAAGGGGAAGTGGACGTGTGTATAGGTCGGCAGGATGGTTGTGTGTTAGGGGAGTTACCCTTTTCCATTGATGTCAAAGGGGGAGAGAATGTTGTAGGAAGAGGTGTCATGATCACAGGGGAGTACTAGTGTTGCCATCAATGCCAAAGGGGGAGATTTTTGATCAGTGGTTGTCATTGATGTCAACCCAAGCAGCACCGAGGGCTACCCCGATATTGCATGGGAATTTTGACCTACCAAATTACTATATTCTGGGTCAAGAATGTTTTTTATGGTTTCTACTTGTTGAGATGTTTCCGTTGATATATGGCATGCCATGTAATTCTTCACAGTTTGAGAGATATTCATGTTTGAATTTTGTAACCCCAGTTAGTGGGCTAAAACCCCATGGGGTTGTGTCATGGGTCATTGAAAAGTCAATAATTAATAATTTTTAAGCTCCTGAAATCCCTCCCACATTCACTTGTTGAAGTCCCTCTCAACCTAAGCATTTATATAAATTGTGATCCTCATCTCCTCCTCTTGTAGGGATTTCGCTACCTGAAACAGGTCCTTGTGGAATTTGTGCTATAACGTTTTTTCTACGAAGGTTCAAAAGCTGAAATTTTTATGGGGCAAAGCTGAAATCCTGAGGAAGATCATGTACAAATTTCAGATCAAGGTACGCAAAATTTTCAAAGATATGATCTGTAGAAGTCAGTGTTTTTGCAGGCTCCTAAACTTCATCTCAAACAAGTGACATTAGGAAAATCGTCATAACTCTCTCTCTGAGTAGCGGATTGAAATTCTGTAAAAAGTCACAGATAGTGCATAGAATTTAGTTTTGTTTGTATCAATTTTAGAGTCTAATGAAGAAACCATGACACATGGCACACCATAAAATTTCGCTCTACTAAACCAGTCCATAATTAGGGCATTGTGAGAGATTGGGCATAACTCTCACTTGAAGAATAAAAATTGATTCAGACCTGTGGCATTGGAAAGAAGACTCAGAGGAATACTATAGGACCAAAACTCACATATTGGGGATCTAAAATAATAGAGATACACCAGATTCAATATCGAGCTCTAGAAGGAAAGAAAAATCTAGATCATGTGTTGTCAAGGGTTGCAAAGGACCAGAAATTATAGGGAAGCAAAGAAAAGCAAGGTGCAACAGAGGGTAGCATGAAAAGAGCAAAAATCAAGGTGTAGAACAATAGAAAGAAGTTCACCACATGGAGTCTTCAAGTGGGCAGCACTGCATAAAGTCATTGTAAAGGTATCGTTGTACTAAGTCATTGTAAATGCATCATTGTAAAAATTGTACAAGTGTCTATTTGCCAAGAGTTGAAAAGGCAGTGTCGGGAGGTCTAGGATCATCATTAGGTGGTTGTGTCATAGTTGGGGTTATGGTCTAGTTTTCTTCTTCTACTACATCATTCTATATCATTGTAAAGTGGACCATTTTCCCTGGTACGAGAGTCCATTCTTGTTTTATTCTTCTATAGGGTGGTAGGGTGTTGCTAGGGTGAGTTGTAGCTCATTGGGAGTTGGGGCATCCGTTCATTTGACTGCTGAACAATCTCGGGCGTTGGAGTGTCCATCTAGTGGGAGCTAGAGAAGAATGCTTTTCTAGATTCTAGGAAGTTGGAGCTTTATTTTCAATTGGATTTGAATATTAAAGAATTATTAGAAAACCATTCAGGTGGTTTTTGTCTCGGAGTGGGTTTCCACCTTAAAAATGGTGTGCATTTGTGTTCCTTTTGTTTACTGCTATCATTGTACAAACATTGATAATGATTGAAGATTAACTAATGCTCTGAAAGGAATACTGATTCACCCCCCACCCCCCCCCCCCCCCCTCTCAGTATTTCCAACATAAAATAATATTATTTTATTCATTTAAAACTACAAAAAGAAGTTTAAACAATTCATTTTCACCTTTTTATTTTCAGAAAAGAGCAGAAAGAGTTTTTGCCCAAAATATTCCGGAGCTGATATCAGGAGAACCGACCAACCATTTCGAGAATTGTCCGCACCAGGTAATCCAAATCATCATTTCCTTTGTTTTCATCAGTTTAGTTTTTTTATTTTAAGTTTTCAGGGAAATTTTTAGAGAGAAAACATGTTTTAAAATCTGCCCTCGGGGGTACGCGGGTTATTGTGGAGAAAAATGTGCACCCCGACGATTTTTCAACAGAAAAATTGTCAGGCCGCCACGGGTTTTGTGTATAACTCATGTGAAAAAATGCACTGTGTAAACACAACGCCTACACAAGCGTTGTGTGGTTTTGAAAAACATAATTCTTTCCATAAAAATGGCTCAAAATTCTCCCAACTGATTTTTTAATGATTAATTTACTGATGTGTAGTTTGAAAATCATGTTGGAATGATGAGAAATAGAGCATGAAATCGTGGAAAATGAAGCCATGGATGATCCGGAAATACTGCACTCATTAAAAAAATGTGGCTTGTATAAGTTTTGGGTGATTCAGGGTATGAAAGCACAGGCTGAGTTGATGACCTGGCTAGTGAATGCATGGGATGTCTGACATCAATGTTTCATTATCGGAGACCACTGGCTTGTGATCAAGCTAGAGGACATATATTTCCTCATTGGATTGCGTCGTTAGAGGGAGGGACATTTCACTATTTGGGACTAGACCAGGAGGTCTTCCCACTACTACTTATCTGGCTCAATATTGTAGTCGAGGTTCAGAGTTAAAGGACAGTCGCATTGATATCAAAACTATTGTGTGAATGGACCTCAAGATCATAATATTCACGATTACCAGGTTATGTGGGAGTGCAGCCCTGCATGTGGCTACCAAAGCACAGATGGAGATTGCAGTTGAATGTTTCGGGGGAATAGTCGTCAACTAGAGTGAAGGAGTGTTGGCTAATATGAAGGGCCAACTCATGAGAGATAAGAATGGGAAGTTGAAAAACTTTGGATATGGAGCCATTCTTGTATCTTTTTCTTTAGAGAGGATCCCACTCCTTGTGCCTCAACAATGTCTGGTGAATTCCACAGGTCCTTAGGAACCACGTATGTTGCGCTGGGTAGCATTGATGGCTCTCCATGTTGGCGATGGTGGTGCAGTGGTTCGTTTTACTCCTTAGTTTTTCATATGGCTTAGGAATCAAGCCTTCATGATTGAAGATTTTCCTTATGCGGGGATGGATTATAGAGGTGATCCTGATACATCTCTTCCACCAAGGGTACAGTGGGATGAGACAAGTTAGCGAATCATTTTGAATTTTTTATGTTATCTAATTTTTATTTTATTTTTATCATCCAATACTGACAAAAATTTTAAATGCAGATTTTGGTCCAACAAGAACAACTGCGCTTCGTCGCTTTGATAGGCGAGAGGTACAACCTACAACAAATCCACCATAGAATGATGTAGTAGAGATCCTGGCAAAGCTGGACCACAACCTAGAGAGGTTGACTAGTGATATTCCAGAGAGGGGGATAGATGATATACCTCTCAGGCTTCAGGGACATGTGACTGGTGTCCCATGTCCATTCAAGAGATTTCTGCACAAGGTGGCACGTGCCATAGTTTGCTATCACGATCATCATCATGGATATCTGAAGGTCAATGTAGATTGACATTTTTTGTATCAGTGTCTTTTAGATCATAAGGTGTTTGATACCTATGATCAAAGACGATATAATAATTTTTGACACAAACTATTTAACCTAATGATATTACTATTTTTGTTCTCTGAGTATATTGTTCAACATGTATCGAATGTTTTTTTGTTTTATTTTTTAATGTTGTAGATGTCTATTTAAAACTCTATTAGCTAATGCATCGGAAAATGTGTTTAAATTTCTTGAAATGTGTTGATATTCGATATAATCAAATTGTCTTTCCAAGAGACGAACCTTCAAAAACATTCTTAACAAGGATGGATTTTTGATAGCATAAACACTGTTTAAATGTAATACAATGAGTTGCGAATATAACCTAACGATCAAACGTCGAATGCCAAATGTGATGGAATCAGATAATAACTCAAATACTGCTCTATATTCTACAATATTGTTCGTTGTTTGACCAAGGCATATCCCATGAATAGAGACTAACTCATCGGTGGGTGAATAGATAACCCAAGCCACAGATGAGATGTCCCGTGTACTACGATAGGCGCCGTCAGTAAAACCAATGTAAGTTTGAAGGGATGTCGACATCTGCATTATCAAGAGTAATCAAGATAAGAAGCAAAAGTAGTAAAAGTTGTAAAACAAAAACAAAACTAATATTAAGGCACACTTGTCTAATCTAAGGCACATTGTTCTAAAATGTAACTAATGTACAAGGGAGATCTTCACACGAAAAGTCATGCATAATATCTCTTGAGATAAATACCATTTCTGGGTTTATCTAAAGAGACGTCATCATAATCAATTAATTCATGGGCTCCTTTTGCAAGCACGCACTTAACAATATAGGGACCATGCCGCATTGGTGCGAATTTACCATCGCCGAGCTTATCATGAGCTTGATCATATACTAGGACTAGCTCACATTTTGAATAAATGTGAGGGTTAACACTTTGATCATACTGAGCTTTAACACGTTTTTTATGAGCTTCGGCAGCTAATGAAACGGTGTGACGAGTCTCATCTAACTGTGATAGGTATAGAAAGTGTTTCTCCTCTTCAGAGGTAGCTGGTAATAATTCAATGGCTAATTTGAGTGATGATATTTCACATTCAATGGGTGACAAAACTTCTAAACCATAAACAAGTTGAAAAAGAGTGAACCATGTAGTAGTTTTTGTAGAGGTACGGTGTGTTAGTGTGTTTGGTGCACGTATGTTAAAAATTCACACCAACTTAAGGGGTGTGGTTTACCCACTTAAGTTATTGGTCACAAGCAGAAAAAGAAGTGGAGTCAAGCAAGTTAGTGGAACAAGCTAGAATCATAAACATACTAGATAGAGAAATAGCATGCATATATAAACTAAAACTAAAACAAATAAACAGAAGCTCTTAATAGAGTCAAACAACTGCAATAATCCAAATGGTGGCTCTTCGACCCTTCTTATTGAGTGTTGGTAGGAAATGAGGATGAAACTTTAACCGTCTTGCCAAAGGGCCCCTAGAACATGGCTTTTAAGTCCCGATGCAAGGATGTTTTTACTTCCAAGCTTGCCTCAGTGCAAAGTCTCCCTCTCTCTACTATGGTGGACTGAACTTGTTGGAAGGCCAACAATTGAGTCCCCTTTATCTTCAGCTCCGGATCACACACTGCTGGTATTGCTTGGGAAATTTTGGCCAGCATAGCAATGTGTTCTCAAGTTTATTCATCTCTTGGTGGTCTTATACAGGAGAATTCAAATCCTCCTTCTCTCTCTTGGTACATTGTGGATGGTGACATAAGAGAGGGGGATGATTCCTTTGTGTGCCACAAATATTCCATTGTGTGCTCCCTTGATGTCTAAGGAGGCTTTGGTGGTTGTCCTTAGGTGGCTTCAAGTGAGGAATCACCGTCCTGGAGTGTGCTTTTTGTGTTCACGGAAAGTGACTTTCGCCACTCTCGGGATTTTGCACATTTCGGGTCAAAAGGCACACAAAGGCGCTCTTCACGAAGGATTAAGCGCACAAAATAATTTATGACGCTCAAATTTTATTTTTCCTCAAACCTTAGATATTTTTAAATACTTTCCAGATTCTCTAATGTCTTTCAGCCCTGTGAATCCTTCTTCCTGACATTAAATAATGTCGTCTTATGCTTATAAAATTTTCTAGTGTTAACTGTTGTCCCCTAATGTGTGAGGTCTAGGAAGAACTGTATAGCCGATATACATTATAGTTTCTTTTCTTCATATCGTGCGTAGAGAGAGAGAGACCTACATGAAGCTTGGAATTGGAAACACCCTGCACCAGTTCGAGGAATGACCATGTCCTATGGGAACCCTGTAAGCAAATATTATACAATATATATACAAATTTTCTATGAGGCAGGCATGTCGCATGCTCATGATGATGTGGCTACTTAAAAAAATCTATTTGACAGATACAAGTTCTGTCTATGTCACTAATATGGTAGTGATCTGGTGGTTGCTGACGACGACTACTGATGCCCTCCAGGGTATTTTTTTCTTTGACAATAGGTAGAATGTGGTACCCATATGCATAAAATTGGTATGCCATATAGTTGTGCATTGTATGCATAGGTGTTGGCTGGGACCTTCCCGTGTAAGCATTGTTGAAAGAGACACTTATGAAGGCACAGGTCTTCGAAGAATTTGATCAAAGTGAAATGGTTGTAAGGTACGATACCATATGAAATGAAAGCCTTTGTTGTAGTTGAATGTCAGAAGGATCGATGAAATCTGTGGAAAATGATGTCTCCCACAGTGCCACTCAAGGATGCCCCTTTTATGGAGAGGGTTGATCCAAGATACCACTTCCTTTTTGGAAAATAGGTGTCAAAGTCAACAAAAAGGAAGCCTCAACTGAATAAGGGGTCACTGACATGAGGGGTCAGGGGCCTGGATGTGATGGGTTTAACATAGGCATGTTGGTGAGGGGTAACTGAAAACTGATGATGGGGATTCAGTGGCCCAAGGTCAAAGTATACTAAGCAGCGTGGTGATAGTCATAGTTATTTCTGATGGGGAAATCCCTGGAGTCAGTAGGACTTCCAAGGTGGGTAAAAACTTGGCTATGAATGTCATGGTGGTTTGTGTGTGGGGGTGTGATACTCCAACTGAGGGTGCTCAGGGACTGCTGCCATGGGAGAAAAAATGAATGAGAGGGTGTGGGACGTAGTGCATCATTTGAGGTCTTTGTACACTTACCAAAAGAATAAAATAATGGGGGTTTGGTTTGTACAAAACATAGAGACGAGTGCCCCAAAACATGAAAGTGTTTGCTCACTGTTGTTGTGAGGAAGGTGTTTTACTGAGGGTGGGGGCCCCATTGGTTGGTATCATGTGTGGGGTTGATGAAGCGGATGAAAAAGTATCGCAGATGGGATTATGCCAGTGGAGGTATGGAGGGCCAAATGCGAGGCACAGTATTGCGCTTTTGATCTGCTTATACAACCTGGTCGTCCGGGAAGGGGGTTTTACTTTGTGTGGTAAAAATTGACCTTTATGCATGGTGGATAGATGGGCATGAGATGTTTCCTGGACTAAAGTGGTATTTACATGGCATCGCTTTTGCTGTGATATATGGTCTACTATGGGTGACAAGCACCATGGAGGGGAGGCTCTTCCGACCAACAAGGATGTTTATCATGTGCAGGGTGAGGTGATGATAAACATGATTGGATATGAGGAACCTTATGAGGAACCTATGGTTGATTTATGATGGAGACATGATGTCAGGATATGTAAAGTTTATTGGGACTCTATCATGCTAGGGGGTAGAATGATACCTGCTCTAGAACTTTCAGTGAATGGATTTGTGAATGGTTTGCAAGTTTTTCCTGCAAAAACAACTACCTCAAGTGAAAGAATTTTCTTTATCAACTATTATTGAAAGTCATGAGCTTTAAAAAAGAAGATGAGAGAGGGAATACCCACCAGCGCTGATAAATTATTTTTCGGCAGTGCGAATGTGTGGCATCGCCTTTGTTCATCATGGGGTGCTGATCATGATGCAGCTCACTGTTATACTGAAATTTGTCACCATGACATTTTAGTACTCCCTTAGAAGTCTAAAATATCAAAGTTCCTAAATTCAAGCCTTGAAATCAAGAGAAAAGCTCATAAAAGTCTTAAAAACTCTTGTACCGCACTTTCTCTTAGTATTGCCTGCAGTGCCGCACCTTTTGGCTATAAATTTTGCGGAGCCAAATGCACTGTTTATTCATTAAGGGTGCAGACCACTGTAAAAGATAAAAAAGGCGCAAGTAAATTCTAGAAGCTCAGTTTGAGTCATTTTTGGAAGCTTCTAGAAACATTCCTGCGGTGGAAAGATCGCTCTTTTCAGGTTCATGCATCCCATCCATTAAGGAGCTAACCCCCTGATGTAAGGAGCTAATCCCTTTGAAGGAGGATTCTATCCCTTCTTGTTTTGAACCATAACCTCCTCTCTTTCACTATAAAAAGAGGCATAGGGCAGCCTCAAAGGGAGTTCAAGCTTTAATATTATTGGAGGTGAAGTGTTGTTGAAACTTAGACCCTTTTAGCTGAGATTTCATGTGGGAAAGATTACATACCTGTATGTATCTCGGTTGGAAGAGTGCAAGGCTGGTCAGAGTAAAGGAAACGCCTGTTCCAGACCCTAGGAAGGCCTGTATGAAATCAAGGCGGACACGGTTGTAAGGCTCTTCTTATTTAAGTTAATACAAATAAGTCTCTTTTTCTCAATAAGTTGTCAATTGATTGGTTTATTTTATGGATTCCTTGATCACCATAATAGATATGATTTATGAATATATGCTATGCAGGTGCTATTTGATGTTTGTTTGTTTGTGATTGCAAATCTTCGAAGGCAACTCTTTCGGGTGACTAAAGGACTACTACTACAAACAAGCGTTGGATAAAAGGTAAGATCGTTAAGCCTTTATAGCATTTAATTATGAATCGCAATATATCTAGAGAAAGATAGATTTAATTGTCCATTTGTTGCTAGTTGTCCGTAGGACACTTAGGAGGTCTGTCTTGTCCGCAGGAATGACTTATCCGTCCAACACTTATGGTTTGGAGAATAGACCTTCTGATCTCTCGTTATGGTCCTCCAATTTTTTTTGAAAAGGGTGATATATAGGTGAATATGGCCCTAATTCAATTCATTTGTACTTGTTGAGTTCTTGAGAGGTCAGAGGCGTCTGCGTAGCAGTTCTTGCCGTTGCGGTCAGCATGAGCACCAAGGATTAGTGATATCATGCCCAGGTAACCTCCATGACGTCCTACACTTTAATTTTTTTAGTTTGATGGTGCTGAGGTCCGTATAGACTTGGTTTGTACGGATTTTGAGTGTTTTTTTCCCTATATTACGCAGGAAATCAGGGCAAAAGCGTGCCCTCTGTGCGTATTTTTTGGGGATAACGCACTTAAAGTGTTATGTTACCCTTCTTTGGCGCGCCTTAAGTGTGCCTGTGGAAAATACAGGCGCACCCTAAGTGCGCTTGTCTGAGGGACAAGCACGTAAAAAGCCGAGGCAAGAATTTTTTTTAGTTTTTCCTATTTTTTTAGTTTTATCTGTTACTGATGGGTACCTGTTTGGATGACAAGTTGTTGTGGAGGGAGCGAGATTGGCCCAAGCTCCGTACTGCATTGGCTGCTGATGTTGGGACACGCTGTCATCTGGCACAATGGGGGCTCCTAAAGTTCGCAGAGAACGAGCTTCTTTGGTCGCAGGACCGATTGCTACGTTACTTGATCCAACATTGGCGCAGGAGGAGAAACATGTTCGTGTTGCATGGGACAAACTTGGTCATTCGTCCTGATATGGATGTATATTTTGTGACCGGGTTACTGCCTCATGGTGAGGCGTTGAGGTATCCACTCCCTTCCGAGAGGGTGGATTTAGAGAGGTTCTAGAGGTGTCATTGTGGTGGGGTGCCTCTTACAGAGGGGTGCATCAACATTGCATCAGTGACAGATCTGGCAGAGCGATGTGCTCTAGCAGTGATTGTACGACTTGTAGAGTCATCGGCTCTACATCGGGCATCAGGCCCGCAGGTTGGAGTCTTACGTCGGTTGAGGTCCAGGCACTTCTATGATTTTTCCCATTTCTGCTATAACGGGATGGTGATGCAGCTCAAAAAGGTCCACAATGGATCAAAGTTGTTTGTGTATGCCAACATTTTGTGTAGCATTATGTCCAAGAGGGTAGTGTTGTTGGGACCAGTGGTGGCAGTGCCTCTTAGGGGGCCACAGGTGCCTCGTATGAGGAGGTGCGCTCCGGTGATACCACGAGGCGGTGGTGGCATGGTGGGGCGTTACTGGAATGCCACAATAGAGGATTGGTTCGAGGCAAACCCACAGATGTTCTCGCCATTCCCATATGTGGGGATGGACTTCCAAGGGGATCTAGATATGGGTCTCCCTCCTGGTTATGCTTGGGGGCCAACAAGTACATTTTTTATGTTTTCTTAATTTATTTGAGTATATATATGCTTATGTGTTTTGTTGGTGAAACTAACATAGTTCATGTTACTCTTGTAGATTTTAGCGAGGTGGGTCACCCCATGGCTCGATTGGTCGGCCACGGTCCTCTTTGGATACCTAGGGGTGATCTCGGAGGGCAGGGAGGAGATGTTACTGGAGGACTTGGTGGTGGAATCGGTGGTGGTGCTGGCCCTTCAGAAGAGGGCAACAGCTCGAGCACTACCAAGGTTGTGGCCAAGCGAGATTGTGCCAACACAGTGGTGGCAGGTACAAATACGGCGGAGGCTCGTATTGCAAAACTGACTACTCGGGTGTCAATTCTAGAGGATGCCTGGGGTTGAGTGGACCGCTTGACCTAGGGGATTGCTGCTCACAGTTTTATGGATGATCTCGAGGAGGTCTGGCTAGAGACGGTGATGGCCCGGGAGAGGGATTATCGGCCTATTTTACATCGGGTGGTAGTCTCAGTTGTGACGGCAGCTCCAATGGTGGTGCCGGGAGCAGTTGTGGGTCTAGGTGCCCCTCTTGCGGGGGCACTGCCCTAGAGTGTACTTGTACATGGGGAAAGCACCCATTATGAGGATGCTTCCCCTATTTTTGACGACTTTTTGTGTATCTTTGGGCTGGTTGATGGGTCAGCGACAATATTTTTTGTACTCATAAATATACATCCTGATATATATATATGAGAGATATTTTTTGTGGCTCTACATGTTGTGTCACCTGTTTCGGTTTATGGATGATGTTATACTGATGGATATCTATATTTTTGGTTTTTTATGTATGATGGTTTATTCGAGATGCATTCCAGCTTAGAATGTTGTTAGCTATGTGATCAACTGTTTGTTTTTTACTCATTGGTACATGTGTAAATGTGATATAGTCAAATTGTCTGCTTAATCTTTTTGCATGCAAATATTTTCTAAATAGATGTGTATCTCTTGTCTCGAATGTTTGGCTTCACTGCGACACTACTAATTGGGAATCAAGGTAGAAATGCATATGGCATATGCCCTGATGGAGGGCATCACACATAAGTCCGATGACAGTGTCATATTCTACCTGATTGTTTGTTGCTAAACCGATGCACACACCGTTTGTGCAGAGTAGCGATCGTTCAAGGTGATAGATGGCCCAGGAAGATGCGGCTAAACTTTGAGACCATCTTGATGCTCCATCAGTAAATCCAAAATAAGGTTCAAGTTGGTTATCCATGGTGACACTTTGAGCGTGTTTAATAAGTCTTTTGGTAAAAAAATTGCAGTGTTTGGGTTTGTATACGTTCACTCTAGGGAAGGGTCATCTTGGCCCTTATGGGTAAAATTTCTTGAGGTAAAGGCCGTTGATGGGGTTGTTGAGAAATGTCCCGTATGGTTCTGTCAAGATGTATGCCCCTTGTCAGAGGTAATTTTTTATTATGTAGGGTCCTTTCCATAAGGTTTCGAACTTTCTTGGCCCTAGGGCTTCTTTTGCGACGTCATAGCGGAGGACTAGTTATCCCTTGGTGAATGAGAGAGGGTTGATGTGGTGGTCAAATGATGATTTTACCCTTTTCTTATGGGCCTCGTTGTGTTGCATTGACTATCGTTGGCTTTCGTCAACAAGCTCTAATTGTACTAGGCACTATTCTAGAGGCTGGGTATCATCGAGGAGTTCGATAGCGGCATGTAAATTTGGGATCTTGTGGAAATTATTGCAAAAGCGCAAGGTACATTGATCTTTTGCGACAAGGATAAGGTGGAAATCCTGGGATGTGGGGGAGGCTAAAATGCTATTTTTGATATGCGATGATACAAATCGTATATGGTGAATCATGTCGTTGGCATTCAGTAGGGGAAGAATCTCTGTGATGGGATTTTGTGTAAGTGCAAAGTTGGGTTCCCTGCTAGGATGGTCAATATCTTGTGGGTGGAAATTGTGCCTGCTGTAGAGGTGCCTGAATTTTTCCATTAGCAGGCATACCTCTGGTGTGTGATTTTGGCCAGTGCAGATAGTGCATGGTATTACTGTGCCAATGGAGTAGATTGTGTGGGAATCGACACTACTCATTGTCCCTGATGTGGATGCTTGGAAAGGGTCTGTCATAGAAGAGGTTTTCTTCTGCTTCCATTTTCATATTGTTGGCTTGGGTGTGTCGAACTCTTTGGGGGACTATAGACTCAACGCTGCTCTTGCCGCTCTTAGCTTGGAGAGATGCACACATTTAATCATATGGTGAAAGTGTGAACAAATCCGACAATAGGTACGCGTGATCTTCTCTTGGTTAGAGAGAAGTTTCTGAGGGAGAGAAGAGACTATGCGAAAAGTGTTTGCAAGGGGCTTCAGTTCTCTGCACTGATTGACCCGGTGGTCATTCAAGTCGCATAGTCTACATGTTATCCTAGGCTTGGCCTGGGTCATGCTTGGTTGGTGTGTCATCCTAGGTCACCCATCACGCCTATGTGGGTGTGGGATTGCTAGTCGAGGGGTAATGTACTTTCTAAATCGCTTGAGCTCATCGTCCCTTTTCTTCTCTATGGTATGCATCAAATTGATGGTGGGATGAATTTGCGAGATATAAATACAATGTTTCTCATAATGATTTCCTTGACATATTAGGAAAAATAGCCTAGATATGGGGGTCTCGTCGTGCTCAGTTAGGGGTTAGGTAGGGAACCATCGTCATAACGCTACTAAATCAGGGCAAGTGACGACTACATGGTTGGGCGTTTTGCATAACGTGCATGTTGGTCTTCTCTATCAAGAGTGGTTGGGGGTAACTAGGGGTTCCCTGATTGGTCGCTTTTCAGCTAACAAGAATAGGATGGATCCGCTCATCGCATCTTCTTGGGTTGTAGAGATTTTCATGGATTTCGCGTCCATGTCATCTTCTTGGGAGAGGTGGACTATGGCTGAGTGAAAACTAGCAAGGGCTAGCCGAAATCAGGGGATATAGTTACAATTCTACAGAAGGTGTTTGTCGGTGCATAAAGGACATGTGAATTGTGTTGCCCGCAATCCAACGTAGTAAACCCTTCCTATAGGATACCATCTATGGATGAGTTCCAGGGCCGTGCACTCTTCGAGGAAGTGGCCAGGTTCATCGCACAATGTGTAGTGTATAACAGGAGGGGACATGTATGGGGGTCTTTCAGGTGCCCTTCGTTCTTCCTATAGGTATAAAATGGTACGAGGTTCATTTCCGGATGCCTGGGTGGAGGGATCCTCTTGATAGGATCGCTCGATGGCGTGTAAGGTGTCCCTATATCGCAGGAGCTCTGGGAAATGATGGGTATAGTGCCCATAGTTGCTGCAGAGAGCACATGCGTGATTGGTACACAATGCTTTGCCTTTACCTTTGGTGGTAGGTTCCTTTTTACGGGAACACGATATCGTGATGTCTGTCTCAGAGCCAAGGAGTGGTTTTAATTCATCCAGCTCTGGGAAGATATGGGTAGGGTGTCCTATTACGTCGCATATGGCACATATTGGTGATTCCCGTTGTATGGCGGGAGTCTCCATCTTCTTTCCTCCTTTCTCATTTTTCTTTGCCATGATCACCAGTTTTGCAATGGAAATTTCCTTAGCAAGGATGGTTTTGACTGTTTCTTGGACAGGTGGTGCCTCCTTGGGACTGAGGGGCTTCAAACCTATGGCAGTGATGTGTGTGGCTCCTGTCCCTGTAGGGGGGATGAGATACCAAACGGGTAATGCCAATGATATGTTTGGTAACACCACTGTTGCAAAAACCTGCTAGGAGATGAAACCAGCTGGGGGGTAGAGGAAAGGGGTTTGGGAAGCAGCGTAGGCTAGAGAGGCTGCCGTGGCCGATGACTCAATGTCATTACTGCTCATTTCCGTTTCCTCACTAGCTTCGGTGCTTGATGTAGACATCATGCACACCGAAGCCCCTGTGACATCAGGTTATGACTCAGGGATAATGGGAGGATCTCCTAGGAATGAACCTAGGACCGATGACAATTTGAACTGGTCGGGGCCATATTCTTGGTACCGTGAAAGCACATCCGAGGATGTATCTACATAGGGTAGAATTACATCAGTATTTTTTAGGGGTCGCTTCTCGTTATGCATCAATTGGTCTACAGTAATGATGCGGTCCTCATAGGGGAACATCATAATGCGGAAGACGAAGGAGGCTATGGCTGACATGGCATACATATAACTCTGCCCAAGGAGTATATTGTAGTCCAAGTGAGCATCCAAGACTTCAATGTCAATGTGAACGATCTTTCTGCCTAAGCAGACCGGGATGTTTTAGTAGAGGCTGATAGGGGTTGAAGGACGACCGTCGTATTCTCTAAGCATGATGGCTAAAGGTTTTAGTTCAGGAGACCCTAACTTCTACCAAAAAATTATTGACATGATGCATGTGGATGCACCCTCGTCAATGACACATCGGTGAATGGTGATATTCTGGACCGACACTGGTTTCTGGAAGGCGACCATCAAAGGAAGCCTGGGGGTGGCTTTGTCTAATTCGAAAGCCATTAAGCGTGTATCGGCAAGGTCAATAGCACCTAACATGGAAAGTAAGGATTTCCATTGTTTTGGGCATGACTACAATACTTCCAAGGCTAACATAGCAGTGGTAGATTGTGCTAAATCATCCATGATACTATAATTATGGGCTACTTTGGAGTAGTTTCATGCTTGCCTATTGGGTCCCTTTTCCATCTTTGGCAATGGTTTGATAGGCATCTTTGAAATGGTAAAAGGTGCAGTCGGTGCACTGGTACTTGCGCCTGACATGTTGGTGTCTGGTGGGGTGTCGTAATTGCGATTCCGTGTTTGGAAAAACATCTCTTCGCCAGTCATGTAGATTTTGTGGCTACTTTTCCCAGAGTTGTTTATATTTTGTTGCTGAGTGATGACCGTCCCTTGATGGGGGAAAGGTTCCTACATCATAGTTGTTTGCTGGGAAGATCCTCCTTGTCCTTGGTTACTCTGTAGCTTCTTCAACTTAGGGAGATCAGGACAGTGGTGAGTATAGTGGCCGTACTCACCACATATCAAACAATAATGGTTTGTTCAAATAGGTGGCCTTTTGCTCTGCCGTTGGGAATTTCTTGGTTCCTGGCTCTGATTTTGGTTGGAGTTTCCTCCAGCCTGGGATCGCAGCGGGCGTTGCTGGTTTTTGCCCCCTATCCATGATTCCCTTTGGGCTTGCTTTTTCCTTTTTTATTCACCACGTTAGGAGGGTATTTATCCTGGTTATATTAGTGTGGTTCATTTTGGGAAGGTTGCACAAAGTTCACCTGTACATTGGTCTGCATAGGCAGGTCTTGTGCTGGGGACTAAGCATGCCGTGGTCCCTGGTTTGCACCTGGTTGTTGGAGGGGAGCTCTACCGTCAGTGTTTCTCTCTACGTAGTGGGTCCCCTAAGCTGGAGGATAGGGTCCTCCATGGTGATACGCTTGCAACCTATTGGTCAAATTTTGCTGAGGCATATGATGACTTTGAAAACCGGGTTGAGGTACGTTCTGGGTAGAACTGTACGTGTAACCGAGGGTTTGACTACTGCTGCCTAGGTAACCTTGGGTTAATGACCCAATTAGTCCATCTGCAGAGTTCAACGTGCCTGGAAATTCTTGATAAGTTTGTAGGCACAGTGCATTGAGCAAGATATTGTAAATGTATCCTAACCGCGTATAAATTAGCTCAAGCTGCTAGGCTTTGTTGATGGCGTCCTCTTCAGATATGGGCCTTTGCCGTGCCACATCGAGAGTTTTCAGGAACAAATCTAAGAGAACCCGATTGTCGAGTTTAGCTTTACATAAACTACGACGCCACCTCCATTCATGGAGATGGTCTGAGATATGGACGGTGGGGGTTTGTCTAAAATGCGTCACTAATTCCATTCTGGAATCATGGTGAATGGGTAACTGAAAATATGTTAGGAATGAGGTGGCGAGGGCGCAAAAGGTTCCATGTGAAGAAGAAGGTTTCTCCACGTACCATTTTGCCTCTACTCATGTCAGAGTGCGTTGAAATAGTCTCAATCGAATAGTGTCGTCAATGATACTGTTCAATGAGCACCACAGTTGGAAGGTCATGACATGATTACCTGGGTCTTCCGCTTGCTTTCTTTTGAATTTTGGAATATCTAAAGGGCGCTTCGTGGGAATGGGAGGCCATGTAGGGTTGTGTGCGATGGGGTCATTCGTCAGCTTGGTTAAATCGAGTAGATTCAACGAAGCTAAGAAAAGTGATTGGGAGGTTGACGCCATTGCAACTTGTGAAAACACAAAGTTCTGGTTAGGAAGAGGGTTGGTCTACGACGTACCCTACTGTGTATTCGACTGGCTTCCCGAATGGGTCGCACTCCTCTGCCCTATAGGGTTCGTGGGAGGAGTGGTGTGTGGTGTGGCATTGGGAGACCGACCAGGGTTCCCAACTATGGATTCCCTAATAAAGGATGACCTAATAATTGTGGTAGCATTTCTTCTTTAACGCTTAACCGGCGAAATACCCGGAACTCCTCCCGGTAACGGGGGGAGGTCCAAAAGATGCCTAGATCGATGAGGTCTCGTTAGGTCCATTTTGGTGTCGACTAGGTCTGGTTTTGGAAAAATTTGAGAGGATAAAGTCTATGGTCAAAGCAAAATTATGGTCACATACATAAAACAAAGCGAAAATAAAATAATTTTCCCTTTAAATTAATTCTATGTGATCAAGCAATCAAAAAAGTGGTTTTTGTTTGTTTGCGTATGATACTCAAATCCTAGAAGACTTATTTGTCTTCACACACTCAAATGTAACTATTCCTTGAGAAGATATCTTGCGAGTGCTGGCATAACGTCCTGTAAGAGGTGGTGACGCCCCTAGTCAGCCGAAGAAAGTCCACCAAGGTAAGGGTAGAGGGTCTGGCGCTTGTCTGCACCGTCACCTATAGGGAAAGGATGCCCTAGATTTTGCCACTAAGTACCACTATCCCACGTGAGCATTTGAGTCTTGGGCTTCTTGGCAAGTCAACTAACAATACCGAGTATCAACCGGGTCAGGTAGCCCCAACTGATACCGCACGCATTGCGCCTAAGCCTAACCCCCTCTAAAACGGGTCTCTGCCGAACTCGGATTTTCTTTTCCGTCGGCTGATAGGTGGATTTAAAGTTCCCTAAATAGTCAAATTATATGGTTGAAGATGAATAATGATCAAGTTGGCTTATTGGATGCTTACCCCCTTGATCCTAACTTGAACTATAAATTCTTTTGTGGCCCATGTGGGGAGAATTTAGTGAGTTTGGTTAAGTCAGTTTTAAGTGTCTTTGCTTTTCTTACTGGGTGGATGTGTGTGAGAAAAAAGTGGAAAATCACATAGTTTGAACATGTGGATATGTGATGATCCTTTTCAATATCCCCTATTAAACTATGTTTTATTGTTCCTTGCTCAAAAGAAAAACATGTGTGGATATTGGTCGCTTTCTATTTTTCCTAGTTAGTCTATGTGATTAACTAAAGGGAGATGGCGAGTTGTGAATAGAGAGTGTTCATATGCTTACCTAGGATCACTAAAGGGTCCAAAGGTAGCAGAGATTACTTTCTCTTCTATCGATAATTCAGTCCTAGTCCTGAAATCCTAGTGCAAAAATTGAACTAAACTAATAAATTTTACACTAGAAAAAAGAGAAATTAGCTAAACATGCGTGGAAATGGGCCACTTAATTTCGATAGTTATCTAGGTGTGTTGGTACCTAAATTTTCAAAACATAATTTTTTTCAGAATGCAAGTTATTTCCCCCCCTACTTAAACTGTGTGAATTTTGCAAAAATCAACTTGGAACAAAACTGACACTAAACCTACAAAAAGTAGCTAAGGGTGAGCTTTAGCAAGCTGCGGGGTACCTCGACCAGTGCTAGCAGATGTATTATGGGCTACCAAGCACTTTCCAAGCAAGAAAAGATAGAAATGGGGGAGAATTTTCTCTTTCTGTCTTTTGCGCACAAAAGGTTGAAACATGCGCGATGTCTGCGTGCACCTGTGGGAGGGGAAAGCACGTAAATTCCTGCAAAAGTAATTTTTTGGAGTTTTTCTGCTTCAGTTTGTCACTTGGGATGAACTAGGGACTGCAAGAGAAAAAGGAGGAATTTCAGTTCCACTCCATAGCACAGACAGGGGTCTCTGCAAAAAGGCACAACCACATAAACTTGGTAATAAACGTTAGTGGAGTCGCCAATCCTGTGTTAGTGCGTTTGGTGCATGTATGTATGAAATCACACCAACTTAAGGGATGTGGTTTACCCACTTAAGTTATTGGTCATAGGCAGAAAAAGAAGTGGAGTCAAGCAAGTTAATGGAACAAGCTAGAATCATAAACACATTAGATAGAGAAATAGCATGCATATATAAACTAAAACTAAAGTAAAACTAAAACAAATAAACAAAAGCTCTGAATAGAGTTTAAAAACTACAATAATCCAAACGGTGGCTCTTCGACCCCTCTTATTGAGTGCTGGTAGGAAATGAGAATGAAACTTTAACCATCTTGCAAAGGGCCCCTAGAACATGGGTTCTAAGTCCTGATGCAAGGATGTTTTTACTTCCAAGCTTTCCTCAGTGCAAAGTCTCCCTCCCTCTAATATGGGGGAGTGAACTTGTTGGATGGCCACAATTGAGTCCCCTCTATCTTCAGCTTCGAATCACACACTGCTAGTATTGCTTGGGCAATTCTGGCTAGCATAAAAATGTGTTCTCAATTTTCTTCATCTCTTGGTGGTCTTATATAGGAGAATTCAAATCCTCCTTCCCTCTCTTGGTACATTGTGGATGGTGACCCAAGAGAGGGGGATGATTCCTTTGTGTACCACAAATATTCCATTGTGTACTCCCTTGATGTCTAAGGAGGATTTGGTGTTTGTCCTTAGGCAGCTTCAAGTGAGGAATCACTGTCCTGGAGTGTGCTTTTTGTGGTCCCAGAAAGTGACTTTCGCCACTCCCAGGATTGCGCGCATTTCGAGTCAAAAGGCACACAAAGGCGCTCTTCACGAAGGATTAAGCGCGCAAAAGCATTTATGACTTGCTCAAATTTTATTTTTCCTCAGACCTTAGAGATTTTTAAATACTTTCCAGATTCTCTAATGTCTTTCAGCCTTGTAAATCCTTCTGCCTGACATTAAATAATGTCGTCTTCTACTTGTACTATTTTCCAATGTTAACATACGGTATGCCCATAATGCCAAAAAAATCATGGTATTCCAATTAGATATACGAGTTCCGACAATCCGTTTAATCATGGTGGTTAAAACCTTGTTGATGGCCTCAAGTTGACCATTAACCTGTGGGTAATATGGTGTAGTATTATCATGGCGTAGGCCAAGTTGATCTGAAAGCCCTGTCATCATAATATTTTGAAAATGGCTTCCATGGTCTATAACGATAGCTTGAGGGACACCGAACCGAGCAATCACATGATTGAATATGAAAATTGCTGCAATTTTTCCATCAACCGCGAATGTAGGCATTGCCTCGGCCCATTTGGTAAAGTAATCTACGACGATAATAATATACCCATGCCCCCTGTCCGAGTGAGGGTTACATGTTATGAAATTTATGCCCCATTTGGCGAAAGGACCAACAATAATGATTGGGTGAAGAGAAGTTGGAGGTGCACGCATCTTTCGATCAAAAATCTGGCAATTGTGGCATTTTCGAACCGCGATAATACAGTCTTTGAATAAAGACGGCAAAAAATAACCAACGCGCAATATCTTTTGGGCTGTGGAAAACCCAAAAATATGAACACCACATGCTCCAGAATGGCAATAATTCAAAACCCTTTCAGCCTCTTCATGAGTTATAAAACGTCGAAACACAAAATCGGCACCATGACTATAAAGAGTGTCACCAACAATATTGTATTGCTGAGATTGGTATCAGATTCTCCATCGATCTGATTGTGAAAGCTCTAGGCAAAAGTTTTGGGTCTAGAGATATATAATGATATCTCCATACTAGGGATCTAAAGTACTAATTAGAAACAGAGATTCATCAGCGATAGGATTTTCTGCCACCGTTTCAGACTCAGTATTTGGGAAATCACACATAAGTTCAGCAAATACTAGTGATTTCTTAGACTTGGATTTCTCGAACTCCAAATCGAAATCTTGCAAGATAATGATCCATTTGGAGTATTTTCTCCCGAGAAATTGTTTCGTCAAAATTTACATCATCGGGTTGCAATTAGATATCACTCTGGTTTTGCGTAATAATATGTAATGATGAAAATGTTGGACAGATTGAACTACTGCCAAGGCCAATTTCTCCACATGTGAATACTTGATTGCTGTTGGGTTTAGATTCCGACTTAGGTAATAGTTCACATGTTCATTGTTAGATTCATCCTTTTGAACTAAAACCATTCCAATCATGGAATCGAATGTAGCTAAGTACAAAAATTAATCCCGCTGGTAAGTGGGAAGATGAAATAACGGTGCATGGGTCAACAAGTTTTTAGGTGCATCAAAATATTTATCGGCAATCTCGTCCCAAATGAATGGAACATCTTGTTTCAACAACCGGGTAAGACCTTTCGTTAACTTTGCATATTTCGGGATAAAACGACATAAAAAGTTTGCTTTCCCCTGCAAACTCTGGAGTTGGCGAAGAGTTGAAGGAGGAGGTAGGTTAATGATCCCCTCAACCTTCGATGGATCGACATGAATGCCCTATTTCGAAACGAAAAACCCAAGTAAACATCCTGATTGTACACAAAAAATAAATTTGTGTGGATTCAAACGAATATTGTAATGCCTACATCTCATAAAGATAGCGCGTAAGTGTGTAGGATGATCTTGTCTGTGTAAATAATGAGCAGGTAAGTCATCCAAGTAAGGTTGTACAATATGTTTGATATCGTGAAATGCATAAGACATAGCTCTTTGAAAAGTTGCACCAACATTTTTCAGTCCAAAAGGTAATTCACAATATGCAAACGCACCCCAAGGACATATAAATGTTGTTTTAGGTTGGTCGACAGGGAGTATGTTGATTTGATTTCAACCAGAAAAACCATCCATAAACGAGAATATTTCATTTCCGGCACATTCATCAACAATTTGATCGATATAGAGTGTAGGATAGTTGTCTTTGGGACAAGCCTTGTTAATATCTTGATAATTGACACATACTCTGATAGTCCCTTATTTTTTCGTTACGGGAACTATATTAGATACCCAATCCGTCAAAGGAATAGGATAAATAAATCCTACACGTAATAATTTTTCAACTTCAGCTTTGATTGCTGCAGCTATCCGCGGATGTATTGGACGTAATCTCTGTCTAATAGGTTTAGCATCCGGGTATGTCTTAATTTCATGAATATCAATCTTAGGATCGATACCTGGCATCTCTTTGTAAGACCAGGAAAAAATGTCTCAGAATTATTGAAATAGGGCTATGTAAGTTTTGATCTCTTCAATTGAACAAGAAGCACCTATATGGATGTTCTCAATTATTCCAGGTTTAATCGATATGTCAATAGGAATTGTTGTATAAAAATTTCCCAATTTTTTCTCAGAATCCGAATGTATAGTCGATGTGGGATTTTGATGTTCCTTGACATAATAAATCGTAAATATGGATGAAAATCATTTTCAAGTTTATCAAGGTCAGGCAAAAAATAATATTGATGATGTATATCCATGGAAATTTGTCCGATGACAGGATTTCTCGAATATTTTCATCAGTTTCAAAAACATGTTGAAAAGGATCTAGAAACGATGTCAAAGTTGCGTTTGATATAGAAGATGATTCTTCACTAACCACATTCATTTGATCGATAGAAGTTGATATAGTGTCATAACATGATTGTACTAATATATATGTTGATTCATAAGGACTTAAAGGAATCTTGCCATTATAAGAGTCCAATTCTGATTCTTAAGGTACAGTCCATGTGTCATCAAATGACATTATGCTTGATGTGATCATATTGATATTGGAAATAGTTCGTGGTATGTTGGGGGAGGGCATAGGGAAATTTCCCATGAGAGCGGAATCCTTCATTAGCCCTACGCCAACATCTTCGTACGAGATAATCGATTTTCCGACATGCTGGATACTATCTCTAGAAGTAGCGTCTGAAGCCTGCTGAAACAACATCAGTCATTGCGTAAGACCAACTGCGACCCATAAGAAGGTTTTAACCAAGAGGAGCATCAACAACTTCCACCTCTAGGGTTACGATTTTTCCTTCTACTTCTATAGGCAGATCCTGGAGTATTCCATATGGGTGAAAACCTCTTCCATCAAAGGCTTTAAGGATAGTCGGTGATTGGTTGAGTGTTGGAGAACCAAGGGTTTTCCAACATGTACATTATACATGTAGACACACCCTCATCAATTACAGTGTGAAACACTCGTCTTAATTTGACTAATACTAGAATTTGAAAATCCATTTGATGTGAGAGTCTAGGTACAAAATTTTCGAGATCAATAGCTCCTATTTTTTATAATAGTAATTTCCTTTGAGCTGGAAAGGATTGCAACACTTCTAGGGCCGACATTGTTGAAGGGGACATTGCTAAATCTTCAACAATATTGTAATTCTGAGTGGCTCTCGCATGTGGATTGAAAGCCGATTTTTGAAGTACACCTTTGGTAGGCAGTTTAATCACTAAATCATAGTTATGTTTCTCGATTTGTAATGGTTCAGAAACTGAAGGAGTTTTTGTTGTTGTTTGAATAGATGATTCGGTCTCTTTACCAGTTACAGGACTTTTAGATCCATAGTCTTAATATCGTGTCGCAATCATGACCTGAGACATCATCAAAATATCTGCCAGTGAATTAGAAGAAGATCCAATCATTTCAGTATCTTGAGATGGAAAAGGATCCTTCAAGACAGCAGGTGTGGGTGAACCTTTGACAAATTTGGATACCTCGGGCTGATGTGGACACTCTTTGGTATAGTGATCCTTGTCACA
This sequence comes from Pinus albicaulis, assembly GCA_034641835.2. Lineage (NCBI taxonomy): Eukaryota > Viridiplantae > Streptophyta > Pinopsida > Pinales > Pinaceae > Pinus > Pinus albicaulis. Next base: position 943,268,507 of record CM076581.1, read on the forward strand.
GATAAGACAAGGATAGCGAGGTTTATGTTTTTCGTCTAATGGTTCGATTTTTTTGTTTTCTCTTTAGGAGATGTGTTTTGTTTATTTTTATTCTTCCCTTTTTTATTATTACCAGATTTAGCTTTAGTTTTGGATGATTCTACAATGTGAATTTCAACAGAAGTTTCGAGGGAAGAATCTCCTTTAGGTGAATCTGGTAGAGTTACAATTGGAGAAGTAGATTTAGATGAATTCTTCTTACTCTTTGTAGTATTAACTGTACCAATTACACCATCTGCAGAATGATAACCAGAAGGAGTTGCAGTAATTTGACCTGGGCATGGTAAATCATGAATTTTTTCATATAGAGTACCAGATTATGTGTATACAAGGTCTAAGTATTGTGCTTGAGCTATGACCTGTTTTTCTATGAAAACACCTCCCTTAGCTACGTCTTCAGTGATCTTTTGAAGTAATGATTTAATGAACTATTCTTCCAAAATTTGGTCCTGAATAAATACTTTCACTAAACATCGTCTACGTCGCCATTCATGTGTGTGATCTGAAATGTATGTAGATGTACTCTTTTTTAATGAAGTTTAAAGTTTCATGCCACTGTCATAACGGACTGGAAACTGGAAGTGAGTTAGGAAGGTTGTTGCTAAAGCGTAGAAATTATTGAAAGAGTTGTGTGGTAACTCAATATACCACTTTGCATCTAAGTCGATCAATGTTCTTTGAAAATGTCTCAGTTGGATGGAATCATCGATTAAGGAGTTGGATGCACACTAAATATGATAAGTCATTATATGATTTTAGGGGTCTTCTCCTGATTTTCCTTCAAACTTAGGTATATCACTCGGTAACTTGGTTGGCATTGCTGGCCAAAACAAAAGATAATAAATTTGATCATTCGTGAGGCAAGACAAATCTAATAAGTCTAAAGTTGCAATGAATGGTAACCGACGGTTAGGGTCCTGTTGCACAAACTGATAACCTTGAGGAACAATACCAGTACCCGAAGGAGGATAGCCAAGATAACTTGGAATAGCCTGAGCAGATGGGATTGGAATACCTCTAGGGTATCCAGGGTTATCCATACCAAACTGAGTTTAAGATGGTATTTGATATGTATAACCAGGGTATGGTTGATTCTGGTATACTGGATTTTGTCTTGTTTGTCCATATTGAAACTTCCCTTGAAATGGTTGACTCTGCACAAACTGGCCTATAAAAGGTTGGCTTGTTTGAACTATAGCTGCACCAGATTGTCCTACAAAGGTTTGAATGGTAGACTGAACTACATATCTAGTTTGATGAGTAGTAACCTGAGGGATTTCTTGTGTAACAGTTGATGCAGTCGTTTGAAGGGTTGTAGCAATATGGATTTGAGAAACTCTAGGGATAGGTGTACTTGGTTGTTGAACATAAGTGTGCACGGAAAATTGGATAGGAGTACTTGGAGTACTCGTACCAACTTGATGGCTACTAGTTACAGATACCTGTGGGGTAATTTGGAGTGCAATCTGAACAGGCTGTTGGACTTGGGTATAACCAAATTGTCCAGCTGGCTGACCATGTTGATTATAAGGTACTTGTAAAGTAGGTTCAAATATTGTTGATTCAACAACGGATTCTACACAATATTGACGCCTGGGTAAGGAGCTCCCATTAAAGGTTGTGATATATAAGGTTGACCATAACCAACTTGAGGTATTGGAACATAAGTTTGATAATTTCCCGGATAAGTTCTAGTAAAAGGTTGACCTCCTTGAAAGGATAGTTTCTCTGGATAAAACTGCCGCCCTTGAAGAGGGTTTTGTCCTTGAAGAGGTTTTTTCCCTTGAATAGGGTACTACCCTTGAAGAGGTTGCTTCCCTGGAATAGGGTACTACCCTTGAAGCGAATTTCATTGAGGAGTATGTTGCCCCACAGGCGTTATAGGCACCCGGAGAACTAGTTTGAGGAATATTTCTGGACATCATATAGACTTGTTCCATTGTCAAAGATTCAGTGGTAGATTCATGAAGACCAGTTAATTGTGTAATATTTTCAAAAGAGGGATATGCTCTCGAGAAAGAACCAGAGAGCGTCTAATACCTAGCAGGAACTTATGGACCACCATACAAAAATGTTTCTGGTGATGAAGAAAACATGGATGACTCAGTATACATGCTTGATGAAGCCATGTAAATACCTATGGATATAGAGTAAAAGGGAATGCGGTGTGGCGAATAATTGAGACCAGAGTTATGTATAAAGTTGGTATTTGTTGATACCAAGGATCCAGTCTAAAAGGAAGGTAAATCGGTTCACTATACTTTAGATCTAAATATTCTTGACACGAAGGAATTGTGATATCTTCTTTCGTGTCAGTAGTCTCTTCAATGCTGATTAGGCCAGGAGGAAGATTCTCAATAATGCAAAGTTTCACCCAAGGTGAACAAGGATGACCAAGAGTTCGAGCTATGAATTCCGAAGGTGACTCAGACGAAGTAGATTCAGATTCAGGTTCAGATATTTCAGGTTCAATGAATTGAGTATCTGACAATTCACCGGTAACAGATTCAACTCTGACTAACTTCGAAATAGAGATGTGTTACTATAGATGATTCTCCTTGTTTAGTAGACCCGATTCTTGATTGTTGAAATATTTCAGATTTAATCTTTTCCAATTGACTTGGTGTATATTCAGGGTGTTTCCCCTGCATTCTATGTGACTGTCTCGGTAATTCAGCCACGGTTATTTTTTAACACATGAAATCAAAAAATATTTCAACAAAATACACCTAATTTTGCTAAGAAATCAAACAATTTGAACATATACCTACAAAATCTAAGAAGAAAACCACACACAAAAAATATGTTTCTACAATAAAAACACTAGTTGGTAATGAAATCCAACATCACAGAACTTAATGTGGAAAACTGGCGGTTGAAATAGTTACCCTGACAACCTGCTTAATGAAACAGTCTGATGCAAGTATCTCCACTATGCCATCTCGAAGTGAAGAGTCCCCTCCGGAAAGTCCAAGTGAGTCTAGCCAACGTCTGTTCCATGTACAGTGAGACCTTCCCTCCACCATCACCTTGGTAAAAATCCTAAAGATTATGGCCACTAAGGTCACCAACTAAAAAAAATGCACCTGGGGGAATAGTCTACGATCCGATATACACGCAAGGGCAGAGTATCAAGCTCAATTCCCATGAAAGCTCCTCGACAATGGTTAATCCAAGGTTTAGCATTTGTATTACGTGCACGTCTTATATCTTCACCGATGAGATAGGTACGATTACCTCAGTGGGTCCAACATGACTTCGTGCTTGACTCTTTTAAGAAGAGATTCCTAGAGCACAAATGAAACAATTGGATTTCCCTACTGCAAGATACTACTTGTTTGTTTTTACTACTTTGGAATGTTTATTACAACCTCTTCCAAAATACTAGACTAAGCTAAATTGGTGGAATGAGCCCTAGAAAATGTAAAAATGTCTAGATTGATTTTATTAGGCGTTGTATTGATTTGGCTATTATTTAACGCAAAGGATATGGAGTTTAAACTTTTATGATGTTGTGACATGACGCAAAATACTCTAAATGCATCAATATGAAAAATGAAACTCTTTATTTTCAATGAATTCTATTCAAGAGAGAGTTGAGAGATTTTTTGAATTTAGAACACAAAATTCCTCACACTTTAAACAAAATTATTTCTGAAAAGAAAAAAAATTCATTAAGAAATAAATTTCCAAATATGATCAATTTCTCTTTTTGAATAAAATTACATTGATAACAAAGCCAGAAACTACAATTTCGACAAACAAACAACTCTCAAAAGAAAAAAATTCTAAAAAACTCAAAAGTATAAACTTCAAAGTCAAATCAAAGTTCTAATTATGAACCCTAACTAGGATACCTATGAATGTTTTATAAATGATTTCTCTTAGTTGTAATCAGACTAAGAACATTTCTACTTATCTCGGCATAAATGAAATCACGAAAGAGTACTTTGTGACAAATTAGGCTTCAGTGATCTAGAATCTTTTCCGTTTTGCAAATGAATAAGGAACAAATATTCATAAATAGTAAGGTTGGCTATAATCCCAATGGCTCAAGGAGACAAAATCATAAAACCAGTGATCTAAGGTAAACGAAGGTATCTTCCATATAGAGCAACAGTAAACCAGGGAAAACCCTAACTTGTAAAATTCAAAAAGAATGATTAATCACATAAGACTCAAAATCACTAGAGAGGAATTCTCACATAGGTTCTGACGACTAGAGTAAAACGGGTTAAACTTCAAGAATTTAGTGATCTGGCTCTAAAAGAGAGAATTTCAAAATTTTCAAAATTTTCTAGGGGGTGTGCAGCCTCTCATTTAACAATAGTGCGCATGCGCACTGGAATGAATTGACAAGTTGCGTAGGTCGTTGCTCTGTTTTCCACAGAAAACTGCGCAGGCAAGGAAAAATTTGGAAAAAATAAATTATAGATTTTCTTTCTCAGAGATTCTAAAAGTTCATCTACCCAACCACACTCAAAGAATTCAAAATCAGAAAGCTATAATTTCAAACTGAACACAACTAAAGAAAACTAAGCTAGTTCCCTAGTGGAGTTGCCAATTTGTTACTAGGATTAATCCCTCTTGCGGACAAGAGTGATCTCCCTAGTAGTCCAACGAGTAACTAGAAACAAAGGTCCATTTGAATATCTCTTTCTCTATATTATTTGTATTTTAAGATCATTACAACCAGGAAAGTAGAGAGGACATGTTCCTACCTTTCAATCCAGATGTATGATGTAGTCCTTTGTCTTCACTCCAAAATAATTCTTCAATGATGAGTAGAACTTGAAATCATAGACAAGACAAATAATCAAAGCATCTACAGTATATAATAATCATAAATACTAATCCAACTTAGTGATCAAAGAATCTAAGTATTGGCATCATTTCCATGAATTCAGAAACAAGAAAATGAGAAAAAGAGATCCATATGTATTATCATAAATTAGAAAGAGCAATCTTACAAATGGATGCCTTGATGTTGTACAGATTCCTCCCAGGTGTCTGAGCAATCTTTTTCATTCAATATGATAAGCCTTCCTCTCTAAAATGACCAGCATGAAGTCATAGACACAAAGATGTGATCTTCAATGTGTGAATAGCAACTCACTAGTATAGAAAGTATGCACTCTATGAACTCTCCCCGGCTTAGAAACTATACAAACCAGTCTCTATTCACATTAGTATCTAGGTATCTCTACCCTTGAACCTGAAACTTGAGCTCAATATATAGGGAGATTGAATTAGTTTCAAATCCATTAAGAGAGGGATGGATTCCTTTCTTGAAGGGATTTGAGTTCCTTGGACCAAGGGATAAGCTCCATGAGTGGAGGGATAAATATTGAACTAGCGCGACTCTAGAGGTTTCCAGTTGGGAGAATATTCGACCAACTAGGATTATAGAAGTTACTTTTTATTTTTACTTGCTTTTCACAGGGGTGCACAGGTTTTAGTGGTGAACAGAGCGGCGATCGTCGTGGTTAATTGAAGAAGCATCAACGCATACGCAGGAAAAGGCTAAAAAAACCACGCAACCAATATTTTAAGGGTTTTACATGTTGAGATTGCAACAAGATGATGAGCTTAGTGAAAAGAGTCGCCTTCACTAAGTGGGGCCGTAGGCTATTTTTGGCGCAAGTCTATTTTTAGACATGTCGATCATATTCTATGAGTTGCAGGATGCTATTTGTGGATGGTTGGTCAAGTTGGAAAAATAGATGGACTTCTATTTTTAGACATATTTGGCGGAATCTATTTTTAGATTGCCAGTCTAAAAATAGATATGTCGAATATTATTAGCTCTTAATAATATTTGGACTATAAACATTATCTTATTCTCTTGGAGCACTTCGGTTAAGTGCACAGATGTGGCACAGGAGCTGACAGAAGGAATTACGCTATTCCTGAGGGTTAAGTGGAGCTATTGCATGGATACTTCAGTTAGAACTCATGTGACAGATTTTGGTGGAGTTATTGAGGTAGTTGATGGAGTTGTGTTCAGTTTAACTGAGTTAAACATAGTTGAGCTAGTTGTATCTAGTCTAACTGATTGATACACTAGTGAGAGTGGTGTGAATTAATTATTAATTAATTCACTAATTATTAAATCATTAATCAACTAAAGAATACATCAGTTAAATACAGTGCATGGACAGTTTCAATGGAGACCAGTGGAGAGGTAGGTGAAAGAGCAAGTTGACTATCAGTTGTGACTATAATGTTGCATGATTTGCAACACACAGTGATTGGAGATGCCAACGAGGATTGCATGAGAAAGTCTGGACCAATTCGAGTTCATTCAGAGCCAATATTCAACAGGGATTCCGCAGTAGATGCAGGCTAGCAGGTGGCAAAGATCGGTGCATGGATTTGCTAGATCGGGCCTAATTAGTGTGTAGCGATTGTATTGTACTGAGAGCTTGACATGATCAGCTTTGTATGCGGATTGTTACATGATCTCTATGACATATATTATATACATATAGTTGGGGTTTTTAGCTTCAGGCTTTCTCTTTAAAACACTGTGTTAATATGTGTGAATTTTTATGGTTTCAATGTGTGCATGCAATTGATTTTATTTCCACAAGTAATGATCAATAGTAGAAGAGATTTTGTATTATGCATGAAGTCAAATAGTGTGTGATCAGGAGAATATTGGATGTATAACGCATTAGTTATATAATTTCTACATGGTATCAGAGCGATATTGATCATTGGAGCAATTGCAAAGCATTGAAGCGGTTGCGTTTTGTGCTGTTGGAATTCGAATTTGCAGCAGTGTTTTCTTGGTGTCGAAGTTGACATGTCTTTCAACGGATTGCGATTGGAGTATGCCCATGAGGGCAGCTCAAATTATATTGCATGGAAGGACAGGATGGAGGCGGTGCTGGAGGACAATGGGTTGAAGGAGTTCATAGATGCAGAAATTCCAAAACCTGCTTCTAGCGATGCTGCCGCACTTGACGCATGGCAAAAGAAGACAACAAAATGTCGAAGGATTCTGTTGGAAGGTGTGAAGGATCACATAGTGTCCAGCCTTCATGGTAAAGCTTCTCCATTCTTGATGTGGAAAGATTTGACAGACTTGTTCCAAAGCAAGAGCGACTAGAGGAATTTGGCGCTCAAGGATAAACTCAGGAAGATAAAAATGGAGAAAGGCGACAGTATACCCAAGTACCTCACGAAGTTTTTCCAGTGCAGGGATGAGCTGGGAAGTGTGGGGGTTACTGTAGATGAAGAGGACTTGGTGAGCTTGGCTCTCCTTGGGCTTCCGAAGAGTTGGCATTCCTATGAGGACTTTGTCAATGGTCGGGACAAACTGCCAGGATGGGAGCGACTTTGGTCGGATCTTGTGTAGGAGGAGATAAGGTGGAGTACCAGGGATGGATCTTCATCGAAGAATGAAGATGAATAAAATTGCGCTTTGGCTGCCAAAGCAAGGAAGGGGAAGAGCAAGAAGAATGCTTCTCAATCCAGTGTGATAGGCAAGAAGCAGGACATGTCCAAGGTGAAGTGCTTTCACTGTCACCAACACGGACATTACGCCACTAATTGTCCACAGAAGAAGAAAAATAAGCAAGTTGTTGGATCTGCAGCTGGAGAGGCCTTAGCCTCACAGTTTGAGCTAGATTTTTCATTGATCGCATGATTGGTCTCAAGTATGATGTGTTCAGTGTGGTTTCTTGACAGTGGTGCGTCATTCCATATGACCGGAGACAAAGATTTGTTTACTGATCTGGATGAGAAGGATCTTGGAGTGCACATCGAGATGGGCGATAATGGTAGATACAGTGCGACTGGTATCAGGACCATTTCCTTTGAGAGGGTGTCTGGAAAACCTTTCATCTTGAAGGATGTCATGCATGTTCCAGGATTGAAGAAGAATATTATCTCTATGGCGATGTTGGAAGACAAGGGATATGATGTTGTCTTTAGAGAGGGAAAGGCTTTCCTGCGCAATAAGGCAACTGGTGAAACCCGGAGGATAGGGGTTCAAGTTAATAACCTTTATCAGTTGCAGGTAGATGGTTGCGCAGCAATGGCAGGCAAGGCAGAAGGAGTGGTGAGTCGGGATGAGGGCGAGCTATGGCATAGGATATTGGGCCATCTTCACCATGGTGCTTTGAAAATTTTGCAGCAGATTTCTACCAGGCTTCCCAAAGGTACACTTGCGCATTCAGATCAGTGCAAGGGATGTACTTTGGGAAAATTTGTGAAAGCCACCTTTCATGAGAAGGATATTCGCGCCACGACGATCCTTGAGAGAATTCACACAAACGTGTGTGGACCTTTCTCAGTAGCTTCGATAGCAAAGCACAGGTATTATGTGATCTTTGTTGATGACTTTTCTCGTAAGTGCTGGATCTTCTTCATGCAGAAGAAGAGTGAGACATTCTCAAAGTTTTGTGAGTTCAAGGCACTAGTGGATAAAGAGTCAGGGAAGCAGGTGAAGGCTCTTAGGAGTGATAATGGTGGTGAATTCATCTCTGGCGAATTCAAGGACTTTTGCAGCATAGAAGGAATTCGAAGAGAGCTCATGGCGCCTCATAACCCACAGCAGAATGGGGTCGCTGAGCGAAAGAACAGAATGATCGTGGGTGCTGCACAAACGATGTTGCATGATCAGGGCCTTCCCATACACTTGTGGGCTGAGGCATGCAATACTGCGGTTTATGTGCAAAACCATTGTCCTCACAAAGTACTTGGCATGAGTACACCCGAGGAGGCGTTTTCTGATAAGAAGCCTGATATTTCTCATTTGAAGATTTTTGGCTCACCTGTTTACATTCATGTGACAAAGGATGCCAGGAAGAAGCTGGAGCCGACCGCAGAGGTTGGGATATTTTTGGGGTACACTGATACACCCCACAACTATCGTGTGTATTTTCCGGACGGTCGAAGAGCATTTGTGCGGCGGGATATCAAATTTCATGAGGAGAAAGCCATGAAGTGTTCGCTTGATAAGGAGCCACACTTGCATGCGGATGAGGAGCTATTAGTTCCTCGGGATGAGCCTCAGGATGTGGATCAGCCACAGAGGAGGTTCATGGAGTGGAAGAAACCACTCATGCGAGCGCCAAACATCGAGAGGGCGGAAGCGCACTACGAGAAGGCGAGGCGATGCTTGATGCGAGAGAGATTGTGGGAGCACCTACATCACGGTGCGGACGAGAGACGGTCACTGACGGATATGCTGGATGCATGGCTCTAATGAGCAAGAGTGTATCGTGGCTCAGAACCATCCTCTTTCGGGGGGCGTTGTGGAGGACCACACGCATGGGTAGATGCCATGGTGGAAGAGTATGATTCGATTGTCAGAAACAGTGCATGGGAGATTGTCCCAAGGCCGGAAGGAAAATCAGTGGTAGGTTCGAGATGGATCTACAAAGTGAAGCAAGCAGCTAACAAGAGCGTCGAGAAGTACAAGGCAAGATTTTTTTCCCAGGGCTTCTCGCAGATTGAGGGGATCGACTATGAGGAAACCTTTGCACCTGTCGCAAGGTATTCTTCCATACGGAGCATCCTAGCTCTCTCAGCGTAGATGGGATGGCACATTCATCAGATGGATGTGAAGACTGTGTTCCTCAACGAAGTCATTGAGGAGGAGGTGTACATAGATCATCCCAAAGGTTTCGAGATCTTCAACAGCGAGTCGCATGTGTGCAAGCTCAAAAGAGCGTTGTATGGGTTGAAACAAGCACCTCGTTCTTAGTACACACAGAAAGACAGTTATTTCACCGGTCTTGGATTCACCAAGAGTGTGGCGGATCCGAACCTATACCAGATTGTGGTGGAGGGTAAGTTGCTAATCATTGTACTTTATGTAGATGATTTTATTTTGACGGGTGATGAACAGTTGATACTCTCATGCAAGGCTGATCTTGCAAAAGAGTTTGAGATGAAGGACTTGGGCCTCCTTCATTATTTCCTGGGATTGGAAATTTGGTAGCGCAGTGATGGATTGTTTGTGTCTCAAGGAAAGTATGCCCAGGAGATACTGGAGAAGTTCAACATGCATGGCTGCAAGCCTATCGACACTCCTCTTCCTGGTGGTTGGAGGAAAGAGGATGCTACATTGGCAGAGGTAGTGGATGCCACTGTTTACCGACAGTTGGTGGGGTCGCTTATGTATCTAGTCAATACACGACCTGATATATGCTATTTTTTTAAATAGATTTCACAAGCTATGGTTAAGCCTACCAAGCTCTTTTTGAAGGCGGGGAAGCATGTATTGAGATATATCAGAGGCACATCAAGATATGGATTTTGGTACAGACAGTCGGATGAGGTGAAGATGTGTGGCTTCATGGATGCAAATTGGGCAGGGAGCCCAACGGACAGAAAGAGCACATCTGGAGGGATTTTCAGTATCGGGTCGACAACAATTTCTTGGTACAACAGGAAGCAGAGATCCATGGCACTCAGTTCAGCGGAGGCCGAGTACATGGCAGTGAGTTTGGCTGCATGCGAGGCTATATGGATGAGGAAGATCACGAGAAAGTTCGGGTTGTTCGATATGCACTTAGATCCTACTGTGATATATTGTGATAATCAGAGTTGCATCAAACTCTCGGTTAATCCAGTATTTCATGATAGATCTAAACACATTGACATCCGGTATCATCATATCAGAGATTATTTGTAGCGGAAGATCATGTTACTTTCTTACATTCCTACGGAGGATTAGGATGCTGATATCTTGACAAAGGCGCTCACCAGGAGCAAATTCGAATACCACAGAGGCAGGATCGGGGTGGCAGATAATCCCTATCTTGTTGAGAGGGAGTGTTGAGATTGCAACAAGATGATGAGCTTAGTGAAAGGAGTCGCCTTCACTAAGTGGGCCCGCAGGCTATTTTTGGCGCAAGTCTATTTTTAGACATGTCGCTCATATTCTATGAGTTGTGGGATGCTATTTGTGGATGGTTGATCAAGTTGGAAAAATATATGGACTACTATTTTTAGACATGCGGGGCGGAATCTATTTTTAGACTGCCTGTCTAAAAATAGGTCAGTCAAATATTATTAGCCCTTAATAATATTTCTACTCTAAACTTCAGTTTATTCTCTTACAGCACTTCAGTTGGAGCTACGGATGTGGCCCATGCATCTGATAGAAGGAGTTACGCTATTCCTTGGGGTTTTGTGAGCTCATGCATGGTTGACTTCAGTTAGGACTTCAGTGGCAGAGTTTGGTGGAGTTGATGAGACAGTTGGTGGAGTTGTGTTCGGTTTAACTTAGTTAAACTAGTTGAGCTAGTTGTATCTAGTCTAGCGTTGATACACTAGTGAGAGTGGTGTGAATTAATTATTAATTAATTCACTAATTATTAACTCATTAATCAACTAAAGAATACATCAGTTAACTATAGTGCATGGACAGTTTCAATGGAGACCAGTGGAGAGGTAGGTGAAAGAGCAGGTTGACTATCAATTGTGACTATAGTGTTGCATGATTTGCAACACACAGTGATTGGAGATGCCAATGAGGATTGCATGAGCAAGGCTGGACCAATTCGAGTTCATTTAGAGCTAATATTCAGCAGGGATTGCGCAGTAGAGGCAGACTAGCAGGTGGCAAAGATCGGTGCATGGATTTGCTAGATCAGGCCTGATTAGTGTGTAGCGATTGTATTGTACTAGGAGCTTGACATGATCAGCTTTGTATGAGGATTGTTACATGATCTATATGACATATATTATATACAGATAGTTGGGGTTTTTAGCTTCAGGCTTTCCCGTTAAAACACTGTGTTCATATGTGTGAATTTTTATGGTTTCAATGTGTGCATGCAATTGATTTTATTTCCGCAAGTAATGATCAATAGTAGAAGAGATTATGTATTATGCATGAAGTCAAATAGTGTGTGATCAGGAGAAATCTTTTATGTATAACACATTAGTTATATAATTTCTACATTACAGAGCTTTTCTCCAATTTCCAAGACTTGATTCAGGAACATGAATATTTTTGACCTCTAAGGGAACATGATATGGATGGTGATAGACCCATATGAATAGTCAAATGTCATGGTTGCAAAATGATGTGTAACA